>JAODAL010010276.1:0-106050 GCA_025379985.1 Phyllomedusa bahiana
CCCCCCGGGCCCGCCCCAACCCCCCACTCAGATACCCCCTCCATCCCCACTGTCCCCAGACCCCATCCACCCCCCGCCCCCAACCAGCGCTACCCCCCAAAAAGAAAAAATCGTTTTGGGGTCATAAGACGGGGGGGGGGGGGGCCAAACACCCACAGGCCAGGGGGGAAAAGGGGCCCCTTTCAACCAAGGCGATGCCAGTGGGGGGCCCCCCCTTTCACCCCCCCCTGTTGGGGCAGAGAGACCCCCCTTCCCCCCCCCGGCTCTGTTTTGGGTGGGGTTTTCCCCTTCCCCCCCCCCCGGCTGGTGTGTGGGGGGGGGGGCCCCCTTCTCCCCCCCCCCCGGCGTGTGGGTGCATAGAACCCCCCCTTCCCCCCCCCCCCCCCCCGGCCTGGTGAGGGGGGGCCCCCCCTTTCTCTCCCCGTGTTGTGTGGTGGGGCCCCATTCCCCCCCCGGCTGTGGTGTGGGGGGGCCCCCTTCCCCCCCGGCGTGTGTGTGTGGGGGCCCCCCCTTCTCCCCCCGGTGTGGGGGTGGGACCCCCTTCTCCCCCCCGGTTTGTGGGTGCATAGAGACCCCCTTCTCCCCCCCGGGGGGGGGGGGGGGCCCCTTCCCCCCCCCTTGGGGGTTTGGGGGGGGGGGGGTCCCCCTTCTCCCCCCGCTGTGTTGGTGGGGCCTCCTTCTCCCCCCGGCGTGTGTGTGTGGGGCCCCCTTCTCCCCCGGGCTGTGTGTGGGGTGGGGACCCCCTCTCCCCCCCGGGTGTGGTGGGAATTCCCCTTCTCCCCCCGGCTGTGTGTGTGCATGAGAGAGCCCCCTTCTCTCCCCCCGGCCCCCCCCACCACACACACCGCGGGGGGGAGAAGGGGAACCCCCACCACACACACACCCGGGGGGGAGAAGGGGGCCCCCACCCACACACACAGCCGGGGGGAGAAGGGGAACCCCCACCACACACATAGGGGGGGAAAAAAGGGAACCCCCACCAACACAACCGGGGGGAGAAGGGGGAACCCCCCCAAAAGGGTGGGAAAGGGGTGCCCCCCACAGTTTGGGGGGGGGGCAAGGGGCCCCCCAAGTTGGGGTTTCCTGGGGGGGCAAAGGGGGCCCCCCAAAGTGATGGCTAGCCTGGGTGGGCGCCGAAAACGCTGCTGAGAGGAGGTCCCGCCTCCTGCCACAGCTGCGCTGCAGGCAGAAATCTACTTACATGAGCCCTGCGCGTGCTGTAGCCGGAGCCGGGCCCCCCCCCGCTCCGCCGCTGCTGTGCGCCCAGCGGCGGATCGGGAAAAACTTGAAACCGTGAAGCCCCCCCAAAGGGCGGGGCCTCACGATTCAATTTTTCACATCCCGCCCACGCAGAGTAGGAGGGCCCGGCTCCGCACAGCACGCGCAGGGGGTCATGTAATAGAAGATTTTTGCCTGCAGCGCAGCTAGCCGGGGGGCGGGCCCCTGACAAACACCGCTCCCCCCCCCCGCTACAGTATTTTTAAATATAGGAAGCGCTGAAGCAGGGGGACGCAGCGGTTTGGGGGCAGGGCCCCCCCCCCTGACAGCACGGCGCTGACACTCACCGGCCGCCACCGGGCCCGTAGAGCGCGGTGCTCGGCTGCGCCGAGCTCTACTGAGCAATTTGAAATAAGGGGGCCTGCTTGAAGCGGGCCCTCTTATTTCTCCGGGCCCCGTACAGGAGTACTGGCTGTACCCTATGTACGGCGGCCCTGGCTGTACATTACCAGTAAAGTGTCATTTAGGTGTTAATACATCAATAATATCAGGAAGATTCAAATAGTCCAGTCTCTAGCAGTTGCCCCCCCCCCCCAAGGCTTGATTGACCACCATACATCACCACCAGCCAGAGCAATGTATAACATGGTGACGAGTAGTTGCATACAATGCACCCTGTTTATAAACAATGGCGCATTTATTTCTACTGTCTAAGACTGGACAGTCTTAAAATGCGCCACATTTACCATAGTGTTGATATATCCCCTGCATGTTTACACGGTCTAGTGTACGCCTTCTATTAATTGGCGCACAGTGTTGCATATTAAGACATGCCCTTTTGTCAGACTAGGCACAGAAGTGTCTAAAACGATCTAAAACAAATGTGGTAAGAAGCATGTACGTCAATATTTTGTTGATAATTGTGATGGAATTCTGGCACTATTGCCATAATAAATGTGCCTCATTGTGAGGTGTTCTAATAAGGGTTTATTAGGGTGCCACCCTTAAAATTTCTGAACTGCCAAAGTCAACTGTAAGTCATTGTAACGTTAAAGGGGTTGTCTCATCTCAAAGTTTCATAGGATGCATGAATGAAATAATGCTGCTTTGCTCTGTCACTTCCTGGTCAAGCTGTCTGTAATTAGCATATGAGCTCTGTGTATTTTAGACTTCTCTCCAGATTAAATAAATTACCTTCTCTGAGGTCTGGAGAGGCTTCTAAGCTAATGTAAACAGTAGAGTAATTACTGTCTTTTGTCTGAAAGATCAGATAACACACAAGCTTTTACACTGCCCTGACCTGTGTGATGACTTCACTCCCTGCTATCAGATAGAACAAACAGCAGGTGAGAAGGAGTACACAGGTCCGTCACTTGCAGGGGCGTAACTACCGGGGTAGCAGACATAGCAGCTGCCATGGGGCCCGGTGCAGCTGCTACCGCATCCGCTACCATGGTAATGCAGCTCCTGGGCCCACCGGTAGTGAACTTAACAGTCCACTGTGTCGGGCGCGGAGCCCGGCGCATGCCGCCTCTGAACGCCCGGGCCCTCCGGCCCGAGCGTTAAGAGGCAGCGCTGCCCGGAGATAGCAGAACCGAGTGACGCTCCACTCTGCTACTTCCCCTGCCGGCTCTCACTGATCACATGGGCGGCACGATTACGTCACATGATCACGCTGCCCGTGCTGAGCACAGTGGCCGGAGCGTACAATTGAGGGAGCGTGGACTGATGTAAGTAAGTGATTTCTTATTTTACCTGCCCTGCCTGCCTGTATAGCCCACCCTGCCTGCCTGTATACCACAGCCTGCCTATATAGCCAACCCTGCCTGACTATATACCCCAGCCTGCCCTTATAGCCCACCCTACCTCCCTATATAGCCCACCCTGCCTGACTATATACCCCTGCCTGCCTATATAGCCCACCCTGCCTGACTATATACCCCTGTCTGCCTATATAGCCCACCCTGCCTGACTATATACCCCTGCCTGCCTATATAGCCCACCCTGCCTGACTATATACCCCTGCCTGCCTATATAGCCCACCCTGCCTGACTATATACCCCTGCCTGCCTATATAGCCCACCCTGCCTCCCTATATATAGCCCACCCTGTCTGACTATAAAGCCCTGCCTGCTTATATATAACCCAGCATGCCTGACTATATACCCCTGCCTGCCTATATAAACCCCCCTTAGCCTGCCTATGTAGCCCCCCTAAAGCCTGCTTGTATAGCCCCTATAGACTCCCTAAAGCTTGTCAACCTATATAGCCCCCTGAAACCTGTCTGTCTACTTATATGGGACCCCTTTAGCTAGCTAAACCCTGCCGATCTACCTATATGACCCCTATAGCCCCCCTAACCCCTGTCTACCTGTATGGCTCCCTATAGCTACCTAAACCATGCCTGTCTACCTATTTAGCCCCCTATAGCTACCTAAACTCTACATGCCTACGTATATGGCCCCTATAGCCTACCTGCCTATTTTGGGCTCCCTATAGCCTATTTACCCACCTGTCTACCTATGTGGGCCCCACCTATAGCCTAGCTACATGGGGCTCACCTACAGCCTACCTGTGGTCCACCTACTGCATATCTACCTACCTGGGGCCTAAATACTGCCTACCTAGTGCCAATATACCTACCTGTAGCCTACCTACCTGAGACCTGATTGACTACTGCGTATCTACCTAGGATCTACCTACCTGGGGCCTATGTACTACCTAGCTATCTCAAGTCTACTAACCTACCTACCTAGGGCCTACCAACCTATATAATGAGGGTCTACCTCCTAATATGATTTGGTGCGGTACAGGCCACAGCTGTAACACAATCTCCAGGGGGTGAATCCTCTGTTCCTCACCTCCCCTCTAGGAGACTGGGCCTCTAAGCTATGGCCTGTACCCACTCTCCCACCCCTGGGATGTTTGTACAGAGGTGGGGGGCAGGGAGTGAGGTGCTGAAAAGTGAGGATTCTAATATATTTGTGTCCAAATCTGCAGGGACGGGAGAAGTCATCATGGTGGTCGGGACTGGATGCAGAACAAAAGAGAAAGTCAGCGACTCGGTAGAGAAACGTCACCTGTGAGTCACAAGATGTAACTGCACTGTAATCACTTATATGTCTGTAGAGCCTGTGTACACTGGTGTATACCACTATATGGTCACTGTATGGAGGTTACATACAGTTGTAGGGCACCTGTGTACACTAGTATATACCACAATATGGCAGTAATATTGATCTTTATTCAGTAATAGTATAGGGGTATTAGTCACTATGTGGTGGTAATTTGTGGTCGTGCTCTTGTGGTATAATCTGGTCCATACGTAGTAATGTTATTGGTAATGTAAATATAGGTATAGTGGGATTTGTTTGGTAGCAGTATGATGGTGATATCTATGGTGAGTAGTTCACTCCTTGTATTATCTAGTAACTGCATAACTTAAGAGGTATCGGTAAATGTTCGTGGTCGGGGAAGAGGGGGGGGGGGGCATCCAAAGGTTTGCTTTGGGGCCCAGGCTTCCCTCGTGACGGCCCTGGTCATTTGGGAAACCTGAGAGCCCTAAGAAGGTGATAAAATCATTTGTAGCTCCTTAACAAAAATAGATGAACAAAGCAATATACTTGGAAAACGTCTTCATTTAGTATTTCCTACATTTTGAAAGCTATTCTTTGTAGTGAGACAACCCCTTTAAGGATCCTGTGAGTATCAAGAACTGCGCCACAAAACAGTAAACCATGCAAGTTCAGAGTGGAACTGCCAAAAGCATCAGAGTATGGCAATCTTTTGTTGCAGCACTCACTACAGAAAAAACATCAGCCAATGAACTGCGCATTGCAGGCTCACAAAACATTGCCACCGGACTCTGAAGCATTCACTATTTAAAAATATGTTGCGGTTTCCCACATAGTTAATGGAATGATGTAAAAAGGAATTGCATTAAAACATATATTTTACCATAAATCATGTTAGAGGAAATGTGTAATCAAAAAATTACCTATTTAACTCATGTACTCATGTTTTTATGTTAATCACATTTTTTAAGAATTTTTTTAAATTTTCCACTTTCCTTTCAATACATATGTACCGGGTATATTTATACATACAGTTGAAACCAGAAGTTTACATACACTATATAAAAAGACACACATGACATGAAATCAGAATAAACATTACCTGTTTTAGAACAATTACCAAAATTATTTATATTTGCCAAATGCTAGAATGAGAGAGAGAATTTTTAAGGCATTTTATTACTTTCTGCAAAGTCAAAAGTTTACACACACTAAGATTACTATGCCTTTAAACAATTTAGGACAGCCCCTAGTATGATGTCATGCCTTTGCAAGCTTCTGATTTATTGGTAACATCTGAGTTAGAGACACAGCTGTGGATGTTTTTAATGCACACCAGAAACACACTGCTTCTGTGTGTAACATCATGGGAAAGTCTAAATAAATCAGCCAAGATATCAGGAAGAGAATTGTGGACTTGCACAAGTCTGGATCATCCTTGGGTGCAATTTCCAGATACCTGAAGGTGTCTCGTTCATCTGTACAAACAATTATACACAAGTATAAAAAAGACGGGAATGTCCAGCCATCATACTGCTCAGGAAGGAGACGGGTTCTGTGTCACAGAGATGAACGTGCTTTGGTCCAACATGTGCATATCAACCCAAGAATAAAAGCAAAAGACCTTGTAAAGATGCTGGCAGAAGCTGGTAAGATTGTGTCATTATCCACAGTGAAACGAGTACTCTATGAACATGGGCTAAAAGACTACTCTGCCAGAAAGAAGCTATTAGTCCAAAAGAAGCATATAAAAGCCAGATTAATGTTTACAAATGCACAGGAACAAAGACTTACATTTCTAGACATATCCTGGAGTTTAAAGCTGGGGCGGAAATGGGTCTTCCAAACGGAGAATGACCCGAAGCATACTGCCAAACTGCTTACAAAGTGGCTTAAGGATAACCAAGTCAATTTTTTTGAGTGGCCATCACAAGCCCTGATCTCAATCCTATTAAAAATGTATGGGAAAGCTGAAAAGGCAGGGGCAAGCAAGGTGGCCGCAAACACGGCTCAGTTACACCAGTTGTCAGGAAGAATGGGCCAAAATTCCTACCAACTCTTGTGAGAAGCTTGTGGAAGGATATCCAAAATGTTTGACATAAGTCATATAGTTTAAGGGCAATGCTATCAAATGAAATGTATGTAAACTTTTGACTTTGCAGAAAATAATAAAAATGCCTTAAAAAATTCTCTCTCTCATTATTCTGGCATTTGGCAAATATAAATAATTTTGGTTCCTAATTGACCTAAAACAGGTAAGGTTTATTCTGATTTCATGTCAGATAGTGAGAAAAACATGCATGTGTCTTTTTATATAGCACATGTAAACTTCTGGTTTCAGCTGTGTGTATATGTGTCTGTGTGTATAGGTGTCTGTGTATGTATATATATATATATATATATATATATATATATGTGTGTATATATATATATATATATATATATAAAGGACAGAGGGGATTGTGGTGGACCCGAGATATGTGTCACCAAGGACCCTGGCGTTGGTGAGGTGAAATCCTGTAATTTCAGGTGTCAGCAGTGGTAGGTTGCTGACGCACGTTTTGTTAGTATGCTTGCAGAGCAAGTAGTCTGGGTCTGGTTTTCACAGGAGCAGTCAGAGTTGGGTGGGTGGCTGCTCCCACATCTTTAGGGTCCAGGCCGGAGTCTGGTTGCCATATGTAAGCCTGGGGATCAGGTAGGTAGAGGGTGTTGTTGTATGTGCAGTGGAGTAAGAGAGCAGGTGTGCTGCAGAGTTCCCAGGAACAGACCACACGCCAGTCTCAGCTGGAGACTAGGAAGCCTGGAGCCTTATCTGGACACAGGACTGTAAGGCCTCGTTCACACGGCTTATTTTGCCGCGTATTTGCCGACGGATTGACGATTGTCAATCCGTCGGCAAATCAGTCCGAAATAAGTCACAGCCTATTTTCTATTGATTTCAATAGAAAATACGGCTCGTCGTTCACACGACGCGTAGTTCCGTGCCGGATGGCCGCCGCGGAGTGACGACGGCAATCCGGACGGAAAAACAATGTGCATGTCAATTATTTACGGACGGATTCACCATCTTCAATGATTGGAGATGGTGAATCCGTCGGGAAATCAGTTATAAATACGTGCCACACTTAGTGGCACTAATTTGCAACTGATTTTCAACTGATTTCGGAACGGATTTACATCGGCAATCCGATGTAAATACGTTCTGAAATAAGCCGTGTGAACGAGGCCTAAGGGTCCCACACAGACTGTGAAAGACTGTTTTGTTTTCCTTCGTTTTGGCTGAAGTTAAGCCCACGTTTATGTTGCTGTGTGTTTGAGGCTGAAATAAACGCCTGTTCGCCAAAACAGATTTAAAGACTGGTCCTGTCTTACCCTTACCACCGAGCTGATCCCTTACAATTGGTG
Organism: Phyllomedusa bahiana; assembly: GCA_025379985.1. Lineage (NCBI taxonomy): Eukaryota > Metazoa > Chordata > Amphibia > Anura > Hylidae > Phyllomedusa > Phyllomedusa bahiana. The sequence goes on from JAODAL010010276.1 coordinate 7,698, forward strand.
GAGGTATGCAATGAGCATTTCTGGCACAAGTTGTGGTGCATACAACAGTTCATAGAACGTATAACAGCGACAATTAAAGGGCCGGATGCCTAACATTTTTCTTACTGATAACAGACACAGTTTTGGGCTAGAGAGACTGTGTGGCTGCTGTTTTTTGTTTATGCATAGTAATGTCCTGGGTTAAGGCTGCAACTGAGATCTCCACTACATCAGCCTCCATGGAGGAACTAATTAAACATCTAGTGCAAGTGCACAGCAGCAGCAGCAGACCCGAAGAGTTTGGCCAGCAGCAGTCCAAAGGAGGCTATGCAGGCCCACAGCAATCCATGGCTCACAGCAGCAAGCATGCCAACAGCAGCAAGCCCGCTAACACAGCATGCCACGGCTCAACAGCAGCATGCCACGCTCAACAACATGCAGCTAACAGCAGCATGCCACGGCTCAACAGCAGCATGCCACGGCTCAACAGCAGCATGCCACGGCTCAACAGCAGCAAGCCACGGCTCAACAGCAGCAAGCCACGGCTCAACAGCAGCAAGCCATGGCTCAACAGCAGCAAGCCATGGCTCAACAGCAGCAGGCCCATAAAGAGGCTCTACAAGTGCAGCAGCAGCTCATGGCGCAGCAACAGCAAGCTCATATGGAAGCCATGACGGCTCAGCGGGAAAAGCCAGCACCTCCAATGACTAGCGACGTACACAATGCCCAAAGGAGCGTGAGGGAAGCGTTGCAAAAACTGACACTGGAGGAAGACGTCGAGACGTACCTCACTGGGTTTGAGCGGTTGGCCAACCAAGAACAGCTACCACCAGGTCAATGGGCAGAAGTCTTAGCCCCATTTCTAACAGGGGAACCCCGGAAGGCGTATTGTGACCTTGCCCTCCAGGATGCTAAAGAGTATCCAAAGTTGAAAGCAGAAATCCTGGCACGACTTGGGGTTACCATGGCGGTACGGGCCCAGCGGGTCCACCAATGGACTTATCGTACCGACAAGCCTACCAGGACCCAGATGTTTGATTTATTTCATCCGGTGCAAAAATGGCTACAGCCGGATGTATGATATAATAATCGGGCATGATTTTCCATTGTTCTGGCCTCTGTGGGAACGGGCACTACCACAGAACCCATTGCCTACTCAGGAGCCCCTACAGGGTGCGGTCACCCTGCCGGGGACTGAGCCAGAGGGCCATGGACCAGGTGTTGCGTCCCCACAGGAAATATGCGGCAGCCTATCTGGATGACAGTCATTTTTAGTCAGGACTGGGAAAGTCATCTGTCTAGGGTTCGGGCTGTCCTGGAGGCGTTAAGGAAGGCGGGTTTCACGGTTAACCCCAGCAAGTCGGCCATAGGGATGGAAGAAGCCCGGTATTTGGGGTTCATCGTGGGGCGAGGAGTGATCAAACCTCAACTCAATAAAGTGGAAGCCATCCAAAGCTGGCCCCGTCCCCAAAACAAAAAACAGGTCAGGGCGTTCCTGGCAATTGTGGAGTACTATAGATGGTTCATTCCCAAGTTCGCAGAGATAGTGGTTCCCCTCACCGACCTGACAGAAGGAGCCAAATCAGCCGCGATTAAATGGTCCCCAGATGCTGAAGGGGCCTTTCAGAAACTAAAGTCAGCCCTCTGTAGGCAGTCCGTGTTGGTTGCCCCGGATTTTTCCCGAGAATTTGTGGTTCAGACAGATGCGTCGGATGCGGGGCTAGGGGCTGTGTTGTCTCAGGTAGTAAATGGAGAAGAGCACCCGGTAAGCTATCTGAGTAGGAAGTTGTCCCCGGCAGAGAAGAATTACTCGATAATCGAGAAAGAGTGCCTAGCCATTAAGTGGGCCCTGGATTCCCTGTGTTACTAACTACTGGGGCGCGGGTTTAGGTTGGTGTCAGATCATGCCCCCCTCAATGGCTAAGAGAGAAGAAAGGGAAAAATGCTTGGGTCCCCGATGTTTTTTGGCCCTACAAGATTTTAACGTCTCGGTAGAACATAGGCCCGGGAAGCTAGGGGGTAATGCAGTTGCCCTGTCAAGGGTACACTGCATGATGAATAAAGGTGCCCAGAACCACGGCCTTGGGCAGAGGGGTGGGGGGGGGTGTATGTAGGAGGACAGAAGGGATTGTGGTGGACCAGAGATATGTGTCACCAAGGACCCTGGCGTTGGTGAAGTGAAATCCTGTAATTTCAGGTGTCAGCAGCGGTAGGTTGCTGACACACGTTTTGTTAGTATGCTTGCAGAGCAAGTAGTCTGGGTCTGGGTTTCACAGGAGCAGTCATAGAGTTGGGTGGGTGGCTGCTCCCACATCTTTAGGGTCCAAGCTGGAGTTTGGTTGCCGTACGTAAGCCTAGAGATCAGGTGGGTAGAGGGTGTTGTTGTCTGTGCAGTGGAGGAAGAGAGCAGGTGTGTTGCAGAGTTCCCAGGAACAGACTACACGCCGGTCTCCAGCGGGAGACAAGGAAGCCAGGAGGCTTACGGGAACACGGGACTGTAAGTGTCCCACACAGACCAAGTCTTTTTTTGTTTTCCTTTTCATTTTGGCTGAAATTATGTTGCTGTGTGTTTTGAGGCGAAATAAACCCCCTGTTCGCCTAAACAGAGTTAAAGACTGGCCCTGTCTTACCATACCACCGACTGATCCCTTACAATATTATATTAAAAATATATATATTATATATATAATATATATATAATATATATATATATATATATATATATAATACATCACTCACCGGCCACTTTATTAGGTACACCAAAGCTAGAAAACGGGTTGGACCCCCTTTTTTGCTTTCAGAACTGCCTCAATTCTTCGTGGCATAGATTCAACAAGGTTTGCAACGATCTCAATTGGTACCAAGGGGCCCAAAGGGTGCCAAGAAAATATTCCCCACCCCATGACACCACCACCACCACCCTAAACCGTTGATACAAGGCAGGATGGATCCATGCTTTCATGTTGTTGACGCCAAATTCTGACCCAAACCATCCGAATGCGCAGCAGAAATCGAGACTCATCAGACCAGCAACGTTTTCCAATCTTCTACTGTCCAATTTCGATGAGCTTGGGCAAATTGGAGCCTCAGTTTCCTGTTCTTAGCTGAAAGGAGTGGCGACCCGGGTGTGTCTCTGCTGCTGTACCCCCATCTGCCTCAAATTCGCCGTACTGTGCGTTCAGAATGCTCTTCTGCCTACCTTGGTTTTTTAACGGGTGCTATTTGAGTCACTGTTGCCTTTCTATCAGCTCGAAACCCGTCTGCCCATTCTCCTTTGACCTCTGGCATCAACAAGGCATTTCCGCCCACAGGGCTGCGCTCACTGGAAAGTTTTTTCTTTTTCGGACCATTCTCTGTAAACCCTAGAGATGGGTTGTGCATAAAATCCCAGGAGATCAGCATTTCTGAAATACTCAGACCAGCCTTCTGGCACCAACAACCATACCACAATTTAAAGGCACTCAAATCACCTTTCTTCCCCATACTGATGCTCGGTTTGAACTGCAGGAGATTGTCTTGACCATGTCTACATGCCTAAATGCACTGAGTTGCCGCCATGTGATTGGCTGATTAGAAATTAAGTGTTAACGAGCAGTTGGACAGGGGTACCTAATAAAGTGGCCGGTGAGTGTATATACATATACATATATACATATATATACATATACACATATATACATATACACATATATATATACATATACACATATATACATATACACATATATACATATACACATATATACATATACACATATATACATATACACATATATACATATACACATATATACATATACACATATATACATATACACATATATACACACACACATACTTCCGCACATATTATATATGTAGTATTTGTAGTTGAGTTATAAGCATAAATGTATTTGTTATTTACACAAAAATTTCTGATCAAAGCAAGGTAGAAGGTAAGAATGGTCATTTTTATAATCACTTTTTTATTAGCAGCACTGAGTGAATCATTTATTTGGCAAATTAAGTGAAATTCATAAAACTATAAAGTTAAATTTTAATGCATTCTTTTATGTGTACTCGACTGAATCTGGAAAAATGTTGTCTGTAATAATGAATTGTGTTTCACTGTCTGACAAATAAGAGTTTGTGAAACACCTTGAAATTGGCATTTACCAGAACGCATATCGGACTTTAATTTTGTGGATAATAGAATGGAGTTGTTTTTCAGGGTTTGGGATAAGCTTCTTATTTCCAGTGAAAGGTAAGGTTAATACCTTAACACTGAAAGACATTAAAGTTTGGTGAAGACTCTTTCCAATTCCAGCATGACTGTATCCCTGCGCACAAATTGAGGCCCATAAAGACATGTTTGAATGAGTGTGTTGTGTCAAGCACATCGTTCTGACATCAACACCACTGAAAAACCTTTGGAATAAAAGGTGAGACAGACCTTCTTTCCAACACCAGTGCCTTCCCAGAAGAGTGGAGACGATATTGAAGCCTATACTACTGGAATAAGATCAGAAACAAATTAAAGTAGGTATTAAATGGAATGTGCCACAAAAGACATTTACCATCTATCCACAGGATAGGCGATAGTGGTCGAATCGCTGAGAATCCTGCTACTGGAACCCCCATGAAGAGCTAAATCGGGGTCCCCAATTCCTTTTCCTTCCTTACAAAGTGAGGAAGGCTTTGAAGGAGCATTGGTTGAACATGCACACTGCTTTTCATTCAAAGTCTATGGGATCGAAGGGGATAGCTGAGTGCAGTACTTTGCTATCTTGGTTGCTCAAATAGACTTTGAATGGAGCATCAGTGTGCAGGATGGGCACTCGAGGACCCTTTTTATTGATCTGTTCAAGCAGTGGCACAACCCCTTTAAAGTCAGGTCTCCACATACTTTTCCCCATACAGTGTGTGTATATATATATACACATATATACACACACACATACATACACAAACCTCACTCAACTTACCATGCTCTCAATAACCAGCAAAGTGCCATTATCCTGTTTGTTGAAGAAAAAGGGTTTAGACGTTCCTGCACAGCCAATAACTCGGACACACAGCTTCTGAGAAATGTTTTCTGGCCAGAATGGCACACACTGTAAAAAGTGTAATATAAAAAAAAACAAACAAGAAAAAAACACATTCAATATCCATGTATTGGTTTGTGCCTAACCAAAATGATCTCATCTAAAATTATATCCTATATTGCCTGTGTTTTTACAGTTTTATACAACAATTAATCTACGGTTGTTTAATAATATGAAGAAAAGGCTATTAAAAGTATACAAATGTATCCATCTGCACACTGTTTTGTTCTCAAAAGAGTACTCCAAGCAATGCAATAAAACAAAAACACATGGTCATAAAAGATCCTGATGCACAATCCAAGCCTCAGTTAATGAATACGTTTTGAAGTAATACTGTGGCAGTAATCAGTGTTACCACTTGTTTCTAGTCTCATTTATTTTAATTACTTGTGATTTGACTTTTTTGTAGCTTCCCCCAACTTTAAAACACTGCAAAATATATTGGTGCTACGTAAAGATTATTCTTATGTGGTATTTGGCTAAAATGCTAAGTAAGGACCAGCTGACTAAATGCATAGTGGTGAAACATGGTTTCTGTACATGCTACAAAATGTATTCAAATACACAATTTTGAGATGTGACTAACATGCTAGATAGATTATCTGTAAAACAGTTATTGTACCTCAGAGGATCCAAGGTAGTGCCACTTCAGATCTGGCAAAGAACCATCTGCTTCAATTTCTCCCACCTCAAGCTCCAGTCCACACTTGTTGACAAGGGTGTAGAAAGGAGTTATAGTAATAATCCGCGTCAGATTAAAACTGCTCATTTTAATATTTACTCCAACCTAACATATGGAAGCAAAAGAAAGCTTTATGTGACAACAATGGTTTAATGATCACTATATTTTATGTCAAAAGCACCAATTCCCCACCATATATATATATATATATATATATACACATATATATACACACACACACATATACACAAACATAGATATATATACATACAATCACACACACATATATGAATGAAACAACCGTATATAGTTCTCTCCTAGAATTATGCAATCACTTCTAATACATCTAACAAAAATTCTGAAGCAGTATGTAGAATCAAGCCCCACAATATCGGCAAAGCGATTAAAGAACAATGTATATTGTCCATCAAGAGCGTCCTTTTCTTCTACCCCTAAACAGAGACTTACCAAATATTCCATTTTACCAGCAGGACATTTCACACAACCATAACTTCCAACTGTATCCAGGGAAAATCCAGGCGACCATGAACTTGTGGAAATACACAGCTGGATCTGCATTACATAGGAAAATGCATCAGTACAACATAAATTTTGTTACCGGATTAAAACTGCTTTTATGATTGATGAATATTATGTACGCAATACAATATTCTCTCCTGAAAGTTCTCATCAACCACCTGTAACATTGGTCACTGATGAAACATATTGACAAAGTTTTACCTTCAATTTCTGGGAGTGACAACCACTAAGTGACAACAATCTGAGTGCACTTGCTACTGTTTTTTTTTTAAAAAAATGCCACCACAACAAAACAGAAAAATATTATTATCTTTAAACATAAAAGAGACATATGTGTGTGACTGCTACTATGAATTCTAAACTACTAATAGCAATTTTTAGGTTAAACTTCTGTTAGAAAAAAACAAAAACAAAACAGCATCAAGGTCTCTAAGGCTAGGTTCACACGGCTTAACTGCGGGGCGTAATTTCGCCCCGCAATTACGCTGTGTGGACGGGGGCGGGAACGGAGGAGTGAGCGGGGGGCCGGCACGTCGCCGGCCCATAGACAAGCACGACTAGCGGCGCGTATACGCCGCTAGAAAGTGGCATGTCCATTATCTCCCCCGCCCGGCGGCTTCGCCGAGCAGGTAGAGGAGACGTAATCCATAGTTCTCTATGAGAACTGTGGATTACCAGAATGAATGGGCCGTTTTCAGCCCGTAATTTGCGCACTTCGGCGCCTAATTACGGACCGAAATACGGCCCATTTTAAGCCGTGTGAACAATGCCTAACAGTCTTACCAGTACAGATAAGTTAAAGGGGTTGTCTCACTACAAGGATTGCTTTTTATGTTAAAGATCTTGCAAAAAAAAGTCACTTTGTTAATGGACACATATTGCAGTGTCCTACTTATTCCTAGATATCCCCTCTTGTATGGACTGCATCAGCTCCTCAGGTCACTATAGTTACAGACCTGTTCAATCCTCCTGATAGGCTGCCAGCACTGGTTGCTATAGCTACAGATCTGGCTTCTACTGCAGTCTAGTAGAAGCCAGTAAACACGCCCCTGAATTCAAAATGAAACCAAGAAAACAGGACTGAGGTAAGATGAATCAACGTAATCAGACTTTAACATGGATCCAGTGCAAGCTTGGACAGGAAATAGGAAAAGATATAAATTTAAAATCTATACAAGTATCGATCCGTAAAAAAAAAAAAAAAAAGCTCTATCTAAAGCTCTTGCTTTTACGAGGCTCCTAAGGTACGGCCACACGGCAGTGACAAAATTCTGGTCAGACTGATTAAGAATCTCACCTATATTTTATCATCCTTTAAATGGTCTAAGGGGACGGTTCTGTCCGTTGTTTGCGAATTCAGCCGTCCCCCCTTAACCATTGACCAGTACATGCTCTGCCCGAAAACCGGGTTTAAGAATGTACGTGTTTCAAGTTATTTTGGCGGTTTTCGGATTTGAAATCTGACATTTAAAAATTCTGAGGTGTGTAGACTACAGCTTGGATTTTCTATCTAAGTCTATGGGGATGGTTGACAGTCTGTTTTCAAATCCACAAACCATCTGAAAAAAAACACTGAAAAAAAACCTGCCATGTGGACGTACCCTTAGGTAGCTCTTTTAACTCAACTAAATGTACAACTGAACTTAACACTCATAAGAAATAAACTGGAGCACCTTGTTTTTGCTGAAGATGTTCTTCTTTTTGAAAGAGAAAAGTATCACATCTCTGTAGTCTGATGGGTGCTTGACATGAATTTCTTCTGCACGGTACTGCAGGATGCGTGATGTCTTATTAATAATCCAATATGGGCTAAAAACAGACAGCACCATACGGTTTCCAATGCGTTTTATATGCACAGAGAGGTCCACCGTCATAACTTCAGATGTGTCAGCCGTGAAGCATACAGGGAAAAATTCAGGGAGACCACTATGGACTCTTAAGTGGCCATTCCAGTTTCTGCCCTGATACTTGATTAGGACAAGCTCCATGATTTCACCACTGATTCGGGAATTCAAGACATCACAGGAACTTCCCTCTGGTAATACGTGAGCTTCCGCGGTACCCTGAAACGCATCATAAATAATTCTATTAAGAGACTTAAGAGAAGTCTAAGGACTTGTTCACACAGCTTATTTGGAAGAGGTTTTAGACGAGGTTTCCTCACCCAAAACCTCGTCCAAAACGCTTCCAAAGCGCCCCCAGTTCAATTAATTTATTCCTATGTAAAACCTCGTTGTAGTTCACACACGCTTTTTTGGAAGCACTGAAAAAGAAGTGTCATGTCAATTCTTGAAGTGTGTTTTTGGTGCGGTTTTGGGCGTGGATTTTGGCGCAGTTTTTGCCATGGCTATTAATTTGTATGGGTGAAAACCTTGTCGAAAACCTCATCCAAAACCTCTTGTGAAGAAGCGCGTTTCAGGCGATGTTTTGGGAGCGGAAACGCTCCGAAAACCTCGTCCAAAACCACGTCCAAATAAACCGTGTGAACATGGCCTAAGACCAGAGCAGAGCGTGCCAAACATATTTCAAGCAAGATAAAAAGAACCGCCATTTTGCAGCACTATCAACCACTTTGTTCATTACAAATTAGAAATACAGTGTAGCTGAAAGTAAAGTCTGATAATCCAGCACAGAACTACATTACAAACTGGAACTTCCCTAGAAAAGATCAATTTTATTTTATTTTTATGCTGCTTTCTAAAAAGTAGTCTACTCTTACATGGGTGGGTTATCTATTCTATATCCATCTTCTTAACCTATCAGGTCCCATTGATTAACTGGATTAAAGACATCTTATGGAATATGTTATAAATAATTTGGTATTGATATGCTTTGTGGTTATTTAAAACTAAAGTGATAAAAATCAGACCTTTAAACTGATATCAGATACTCAATTGGTAAGCTAGAGATCGTATTACCTTTTCAGCCATCTGGTTTGCTGGTTTATAAATAATTTAGTCAATTCTAATCTATTACCTCAAGTAGGTATCGCAGTGAGTACGGTAGAAGGTTCTTAATGGTCAGAGAGGGGTAAAGATGAATAATGTAAGCTGGGTCCCATTCCTTTTCTCCGTGACTGGTGATGAAGTTTATTTCATAAGGCACTGCTGTACAATTCACTATAAGAGGCAGAAAGCTGAGCTCCGTGGATGGACACTGAAGTGTGCATTGGACTTCACTGCTCCTGTGCAACATTTCTTTCCACATAATATAGGTTGTGGACTCCTTAAATTGTCCAGATAGCGCTCCCACCGGTTTCAAGAATAGCTGGCACCTTGTAATGAAATTAAAACAAAAAAGAAAAGTAGTAAAAAGAAGATTACACTGAACAAAGCACAAGAGCCTTGGGCATATTGGGCAGCATTCACAAAGCTTAGTGAGGCATTTCTTTCCCCATGAAGTTTCTTGAATTAAAATTTTATTAAAAAAAATAAAACGATTGTTATCCAATTCACAGTTCTAAAAAAACACAACTAAACTAGTAACACACAACTGTACTATTTGTCTTTTACTGAGCACACTGAGTAAACATCTAAAATGCATGAAGTAAAACTTGGTGTTAATGACTTGAAGCTACGAGGGGCTTTGGCTTTGTGTTCTCTTTTTGTTTCGATGGTAACGAATCTTGCATCAATGAAACCAAAGTGCCAAATATATGTTTTAAAAATTTTTTGTGTTTGTAGCTTATGGTAACATGATCGGGCACACGGGGAAAAAACAAAATGGGGAGTCAAAATGATATTCATAGGAAATTAAACAAGAGTGAAAAAAATTTCGTTTCTGCAAAGGAAAGTCCGCAGAGGTTATTATTGATATGCGGAGATGGGGGGAACAATGCCCTTATAATTCTACAGTTAAAAAACTTGGTTCCAAATTAAAATGGGTCACTTCGGGCCCCCAATGATGAGAACCCCCCCGGATCCCGAAGGGGTTTTTGTTCTGGAATCCGAGTTGCACAAACCCCATCTGGAAATCGGGAATTTCAGCTAAAGGAATAGCAGACATCAGGGGATTTCTCCTGAACGTGTTTGTACATTATCCATTAAAATTTGATCATGAAAAAGCTTCGCAAAGTGGGTCCCAAAATGTTTGACAACAATCAGAAAAGCATGCGATAAAACTTTCCGGTCCATTTGTCACCGTTCCGGACTGATAAAACTTCCGGGTCGACGGTCACTATGGATGAACCGGATTTTTTTGTATGACCCCTGAAAACCCAAGGGAGCATCAAAAGAGTGGAGGCACAGGGTTCTCCTATCCAAATAAGGGGTTTAGGGTGCAAAAATCAGCCACTAAAGTCTGTTTTCGGGTAAGGGGGGGGCGTGGCAGGGACTACCTCAAAATGGAAACCCTTATCAATGAAGGTATATATTGAACTTTTTTAACAGTTTTAAGGGAGTTCTGAAGGCCAAAAAGGGGCGCAAGCTTCCAAGGGAAACCTTGTTCCCCAAACAACGCCCCGCTCACATGCACAGGGGAACATGGGGGAAAAATGGTGGGGCTGCTTTTCCCGCTGTCTAACCACCCATCTTATTCAACAGATCTAGCTCCCTCCGACTATCATTTGTTTCCAAACCTAAAGAAACACCTCAAGGGTAACAAATTTAACACCATTTCTGATGCCATGGCTGCTACAGATGACTGGTTTGAGGCACAACCGAAATCCTTCTTTTTGCAAGGCTTACAGAACTTGGAATACCAATGTAAGAAGTGTGTGGACATCAGTGGAGAGTATGTGGAATAAATGTAAAGTTTTATCTTCCCATCTCATTTCTTTCCGGGTAAAGCCTAAGACTTATCAGCAGCCCCTTATAATAGGAAAAAAGACATTGGAAGTTTAAGTTTCACAGGTGCTTTGTCCATTAGATAAAGACACAAAGCTTGGTAACTTCTGTTCTTCTGAAGAAAGGTTGTTTAATACGAATTATTCCTTGATGCCAAAAACTTTCATAGAGCACGAAAATGCTGACAAGGAAATGTCAGTCTGTAAACTCCTACACTTAACAGCTCAACAACAATTACCGTGTTTCCCCGAAAGTAAGACAGCGTCTTACATTCTTTTTACCCCCAAAAGTCCCACTATGTCTTACTTTCGGGGTATGTCTTATATTGGCAGGTATATGGCCCCATACGCAGGTATAGGGCAGGCTGTAGGCAGGTATAGGGCCGGCTGTAGGCAGGTATAGGGCCGGCTGTAGGCAGGTATAGGGCCAGCTGTAGGCAGGTATAGGGCCAGCTGTAGGCAGGTATAGGGCCAGCTGTAGGCAGGTATAGGGCCAGCTGTAGACAGGTATAGGGCCAGCTGTAGACAGGTATAGGGCCAGCTGTAGACAGGTATAGGGCCAGCTGTAGACAGGTATAGGGCCAGCTGTAGACAGGTATAGGGCCAGCTGTAGGCAGGTTAGGCCGGCTGTAGGGCAGGTATAGGGCCGGCTGTAGGCAGGTATAGGGCCGGCTGTAGGGCAGGTATAGGGCAGGTATAGGGCAGGTATAGGGCAGGTATAGGCAGCTGTAGGCAGGTATAGGGCCGGCTGTAGGCAGGTATAGGGCAAGCTGTAGGCAGGTATAGGCAGCTGAAGGCAGGTATAGGCAGCTGTGGGCAGGTATAGGCAGCTGTAGGCAGGTATAGGCAGCCGTAGGCCGGTATATGGCTGGTATAGGCAGCTGTAGGCAGGTATAGGCAGCTGTAGGCAGGTATAGGGTCGGCTGTAGGCAGGTATAGGGCCGGCTGTAGGCAGGTGTAGGCAGCTGTAGGCAGGTATAGGGCAGCTGTAGGCAGGTATAGGGCAGCTGTAGGCAGGTATAGGGCAGGTATAGGGCCGGCTGTAGGCAGGTATAGGCCGGCTGTAGGCAGGTATAGGCAGCTGTAGGCAGGTATAGGCAGGTATAGGCAGCTGTAGGCAGGTATAAGGCAGGTATAGGCCTCTGTAGGCAGGTATAGGCAGGTATAGGCAGCTGTAGGTAATAATATCAAAATAAAAAAACAAACAAATCACTTACCTGGATCCCCGCTGCTCCGTCTCCCGCGGTCTCCGCTCCGCTCTATCTTCTTCTCTCGGCACAGGCGGTGACATCATCAGGCCGCGCACGCAGCGTGATGAACACACGCAGCCTGTGCCGGGATCTCAGGACAGCCGCGAGTCTGCGGTCGCGCCGGAGTCCACTGCGGAGCACGGAGCGCTCGCTCTGTGCCCCGCAGTGGTATCCCTTCACCTATATGCGCTCCGGAGTGGAGTCGCATTATAGGTGAAGGAATCGCGCACAGTGTCCGGGCCAGCGCAGAGCCCGGACACTGTGCGCTGTACTCGGCATTCAGCTATATGCGCTCCCCGAGGAGCCGCATATAACTGAAGCGTCCCTGTCAGCACTCGGGCCATCTCAGCGCCCGAGCGCAGACAACATACAGTTACTACGTCTTACTTTCGGGGTACGTCTTACATTAGTGGACGTCCCTAAACTCCCCGCTACGTCTTACTATCGGGGAAACACGGTAGGAGAAAGTGTATCTAAAATATAACATTTATTTCAAGAAGATTAAAAAATCTCTATAGAGCAAACAATGACCCAAAACATATAAACAAAAGTGCACATAACACGGTAGGTATATGGCATTGGAACAATATCACTGTCCCTATTACAATCCTACATATCTACCATAGGTCCCTACCTAGCAAAAATAGGGCACCCGCTCCAATAAAGAGCGACCCTGTACAGGAACCTAGCCCTACTATGCAAAGCCCCTATTATACCCTATACTGGTGAGTACAATACAAAATCTCAGTTAACAATAATGTCCCAACATGTTTCTACCTTACTTGTGGTGTCATCAGGGGACTGAAAATAGCCAGTAACTGAGAATAAAGCTCGGTTACTGTTATACGAGGCCAAAGAACCAAGACATCTAGGAGCATATAGCTCCGATATCACGGAGGGCTATGGTGCGCCGAACTTTCATAAGATCTAAAAAGCTATGTTATAGAGATGAAGGCAGATAAAAAGGCTACAAAAGCATAGCTAAAAACCTGGGTATACATAAATCCATGGTTATACAAAGTGTCTACAAATGTAAAAACATTCAAGGCTAGGAGTGAGCTAAGATGACTCCAAAAGAACAATGGGCGATATTGTGAAAGAGTCAATGGGTAAAGGTAAAAGACTTCCAGAAGACTCTCTAAATCCCTACAACCTCTGTTCATGTGTCCACTATTAGTAAAACACTGAACAATAATGGTGTTCATGGAAAGGCAACACAAAGGAATTTGCTGCTGTGCGAAAAAAAATGGTGGCCCGTCTTTAAGTTTGCCAAAGACTTTCTGGATGTTTCACAATGCATCTAGGAAAATGTTTTAACACAACACTAAGGGCAACATGTATGAATTCGAATGCGTATTTTTTGTTTAACTTGGCGCCGACAACCTAGTTCTAAATAAATAGAGAAGAGTGTAGAATATGACAGTATGAAGATTTTTGGCGCGTTACATAGAGCTTAATGCGCCAAACCTCTGTCAAAGTTTGGCGCATTACACTCTATGCCCATACAAAGTTTGGCGCATTAAGCCCTATGTAATGCGCCAAATATGTGTAAAGACTATAGATAGGCTGGAAATAAAAGTCATTAGAATAGCATGTCAGCGAATAGAAACAATGATAGTGATCTTGCTTGGTGGACCACAGATCCCAGCAATACCTGCGCTGTGCTGGCTCTTGCTGTATGTACAATAAAGGGTGGGAGCAGCAAAAAAAAACTTCAAAATGTCTCTTATTTCTCAACTTACACCAGTACAATAATAAAAGTAATTTATGATTATCAAACTATATAAAATGAAATTATTTATATTTAATAAAAAATGTTATCCCAAAAAAATATAAAAATATATAATATCCCAAAAATATAAAAATATCTCATATAAAATGTATTTGAATTTAATAGAATCTAAAACTAGTTTTACATTAAATAACCCACTGATGGTGTTCAGATTTTTTAAATTTTTTACTACATTAAATTTGAAAATTACTTTTGCGGCTCTCACCCTTTATTCTACATAGAAGAGTCAGCACACCACAGTTCTTGCTGGAACCTGTGGTCCACCAAGCAAGACCACTACCATTGTTTCTATTCACTGACATGCTATTCTAATGACTTTTCTTTTATTTACAGTCTATCTATAGCCTTTATACATGTTTGGCGCATTACTAATGCGCCAAAGTTTCATTATGCGCCAAACACACAGGCAGCGCAATGAACTTTAGACACAAAATCTACTTTCATACATTCAGGTGCATTATACACTGAATATAATGAATGCAATAATATACTTTGAAGCGCCTTCCTTCAAATGTCTCTCAAAGTTCGGCACATTACACTCTATACATAGAGCTTAATGCGCCAAACTTTGTATGGGCATAGAGTGTAATGCGCCGAACTTTGAGAAAAGTTCGGCGCATTAAGCTCTATGTAATGTGCCAAAAATCTTCATACTTTCGTATTCTTCACTTTTCTATATCTAGTTAGAACTGGGTTGTCGGCGCCAAGTAGAAAAAAAATACGCATTCGAATTCATACATGTCGCCCTAAGTTTGTTAGGAAAAAAGAATCAAACATACTGAAACGAAAACCTCATCCAAATTTTGAAGCATTAATGAAAGGAGCTGCTTTGCTGCCTCAGGGTCTGGGCACCCAGTCATTATTGATGGAACAATGAAGTCAAAGGAAATCCAAAACATTTTACAAGAGAATGTAAGGGCACAAGTCCATGACTGGAAGCTAAGGGTGATGAAACAAAATAATGACACAAAGCACACAAGTAATTCAACTTACTTTTTCTTCCTGCACTGTGGAGGTATACTCATTGTGCTTAAGACACAAAGTGTACAAATGTTTGTGTGCCATTTGTGTGAATTGTGTTTACATATATTTTTAACTTAGAGAATATTCAGACAATATTTTATTAGTAATTAATGCAGGTAATTTCAAAGAGTTAACAAACTTCATGTAAAAGGTTGGAAAAAGACAAGTGCATGGAGTCCAGTGTCTTTTTTCAACCTTAACTACTATGTTACTTATTTTTTTTGTGCAACTGTTCATCATCTGGCTGCTATGATAAATTACTGCAGTGTCAAAACATGTATGGAACAGTGCAAAGGTATGCCGTGTTAAAGGAAATAGACCTTAATAGTGAGCACATATAAGATGCTCATTGTTTTGTGCTACCGCACCCATTGAGCGGCATAAACATGGAGAGCAGTTGAAAGACATACTAAGGCCGTGTTCACACGGCTTATTCAAGCCGTAATTGTGGGACGGATCCCGCCCGCAATACGACTTGAATAAGGGGTGGGGCCGCGATGGGGGAGCTGCCCGCTGACCCAATAGACAAAGCTTTATTTACGGCGCATCTGCGCCGTAAATAATGTGCATGTCACTTTCTCCCCCTGCGGCGGATTCGCCGAGTGGGGAGAAGAGACGGAATCCATTAGTTCTCTATGAGAACTGTGGATTACCGTAATGACAGGGACGGATTGGAGCCGTACTGAAGCGCAAATCCGGCGCGCAGTACGGCTCCAATCCGCGGCCAAATAAGCCGTGTGAACATGGCCTAAGAATGTTAATTCCAGCACCTGACTAACTGGTCAAAATGCCCCACGTTGTCCTTTCGTCACATACATTTATTTACTGGGACCTATTTTCAGCCAAGTAGGCACCATAATTAACCTAAGACATCATCAACTTGAGGCAAATTTTCTTTTACACGTCTAAATAAAACATTTGGTAACAGGTTTCTTCAGACTTGTGAACTTGGACTCTTCATGTTGATGATTTTTTCACAGTTTTGCTTCTAACTGTTTCTTCGGCCTCCTCTGACACTAGCATTCTGGATGATTTTATTCCGTACCAGATGGCCAGACCTTCACTTTCCAGCAGAATGTTATTCTATCGCATCATAGATTCTTATTCTTCACGTTCCAATGTTTTCACCTGTCTGCCTTCCTCAGTGTAGCTCACAGTTGTAACTGCTTTTATATGTGATTCGGCAATGTGAAATATGCGGTTTACCTGTTTTCGTGACATTGCTGCCACCGGTTTTTGTTTGCATCAATAAAATCTTTCTTGAATACAAAAAAAAAAATTTGGTAACAAAGCAAGACCTTTTTTGTGACGCACTTGTTTCCAATGACTGTCAATGTATATGATTTAGAAAAAACCTGCTATTCCAAAACACGTTTTTTTTGTATAGTAAGTGCAGATTAACAAATTTACTGTAGGGTGTAAAACACACTTAATTTAAAAACATACCTGTATGAATGCAAGGGAACATGGAATTCCTCATCTGGTTTACAAACTCCAATCGATTCTAGCAATCTGGCATCTGCCACAAATTTATATACAGTAAATGGAACGGAGAAATGGTTTTTGATCTAAAATGGTAAAATGAAAATTCAGGCTCAGCTTCTGAATGTCACATTTCAGAAAGGGATTAAAGGCTTTTTTCGGTCAGAAATGCTTTGTCTAAGTGTTACTTTAAAGTCCATAACAAATAATTGCTCTACACACAATTTTGCCATATGCTTCTATAGTCCTTAAAAATGTTACAAAATATAAAAAAAAAGACAAAAACTATTATAAAAATATTCTGGGAAAAACTTGCAACTGTGGGTTGTGTGTGTGAAGAAACTCTTAGGCTATGCCTGCACGGCACTTGTCTAGCGTCGGATTTATAAGTGGATTCAGTATCAGAATCCACATAAATTCGACTGTAAATCTTCCCCAATGACCTCAACAGCAAATCTGAAATCCGTTCAAAAAACTTAGAACATGTTCTATTATCTGTCGTATTTCAATTGAAAACAGCAGAGTATAGTACTGTTCAAAATTAATGGGCCGGAATCCGACTGCAAAATCACTGCAATAAAATGTGGCCAAAAACGATTGTAAAATACTGGTCAATTCTATGAAGCCTTACAAGATCTGCTTCTCGGGCAGAGATTTTTTCATCTATCCAAGATATTAAGGGGGCTTTGCTGAGGAAAGTTACTAAGGTTTTTGGCATTTTAATGTTGGGATATACAAATTTAGAAAAAGGCTAGCAAAAAGTTCAGGGTAGAGGAGGATAGAACTTTACAATAATGCTAAAATTATAATATTATGTAACATTTAAAATTACATTAGTTCAAATACATTGTCAAAAGATAAAGAATGCCTGTTACCAACCTGGAGTGGAGATCTAACGAAAAGAACTTTGTTCCCCTCACTGGCATCTATCTGTACAACAACAGAGACACAATTTTCTTGTAAAGGACTACGCACATTATAAAGACGTCTGGCTGGCTTAGTAACTGGGATATCTGTTATCTCAGTGTACCCCTGAGGAACTGCAAAAAGAAAATATTTATCAGAAATAGAAATTTATTTTATTTTTCACACTACAATTAAAAAAAACCAAAAAAAAAAAAAAAAACACTACCTATGCTCAATGTAAAAAGGCTGCTTTCCTGACGAGACAACGCGGATAACCTCCCACGGTAAAGAGGCTCTACAGATGAGAATTCAAGCTCCAAACACTGGCCATCATTCACATCATGTATGTGCTCTGCGGTGGATAATCCAAACAGCCGAAGATTCGCCCCATGCTGAAGTATAAATGGAACACCAAGTGCCTTTTTGACTATTAAAGGGGCCCGATCCTTTAAAGAGTAGTCAAATTCAGAAGCAGTGCCTTCAGAAAAAGCCTAAAGGGGGAAACAACAGTAACAGTAATGTAAGAAACATGCCAATATCCTCTTCTAATTTGCAGATATTTAATACCTTCTCTAATTACCTTGGCCAGATTGCTAAAGACTCCTAGAGCACACTTCGATATGGTGATATTCATAGTGTCCTTAGAAGTTATGTTAATGGCAGACTGGGGCTCTGGGATTACTATGAAGTCATCCCCAGGAAGAAGACTTCTATCTTGAACTGGATTGTTCTTCATCTTAGCACAAAAAAAAAGAGAATACATTGCTATTATAAAAAACTGGAAAACAAAAAACACCCATTAAACGTAAAGCAAAAAAATAATAGAAAATTCTTTGCTGTCTCACCTCGAGCTTCAGATTCCACTGGCGTTTTCCACTGTCGACTCGTTCAATAAGGGGTTCCCATACAGCATATATTTCATTATAATAATGAACCTATTCAAATAAAAGACAAGAAATTGTTATTTAAAACTGCTGAATGTTAAATACATAAGCATCTTTTATGTAATTCTAAGGAGTATCAACATTTATCACGTTTTTGACATTCATGAGCACATATGTTTGAATTGCCTAAAAGGGAATTCAAACATATAGCATGAAGGGTTCATAGACTATAATGTGGAAAATGTAGCTTCAGGCTCACTTCCTGGCTAAGTTGTTGGTGGTTCCACAGCAGTGATTGGCCTATCATCTCTGCTGTTTGTAGCGGAGGCTGTTAGAGAGACATGAGTGCTGGAAGTTTGTAAACACCAGTGTACAAGGCTAGAGAGCTCTAAAGAGTTAAATATTCTCTGTAAATAATGTAAACAAGCTTTAGTATTCCAAGATACAAGTGACATAACAGCAGAGAGCGATGTCACTAGAGCTATGAAAGCAGAGAGTTAATCGATAACTAGGGAAGCGTGTACAAAAGTGGAAGATAAGATCTGCTACTAAAGATTCTAAAGAGAATCAAAATCAGAAGAGCAATGTATTTGGTAATAGTCTTTATTTACCTTTGCCTAAATGTTTAAAGGGGAGTTCCGGAACTAAATCAATGCTTGTTTGTCCATTGGGGTATGAATAAAAATAGAAGACTCATACTTACCTTTCGGATGCTTCAGTTCACTCCTGGCTGCCGGTCCGTACATCCAGGAAGTAAGCAGTGACCTCTCCGGCCTGTAATTGGCTGAAGTGGTCACATGAACCATGAGTGTTCACTGCTTCAGTCGGGATGAACACACCGTCAGTCGCGAGTGAATGGGAGCGTCTGGGAGGTATGAGTTTTAGCTTCTATTTTTACTCATACCCCGATGGACGAACGAGCATTGATCAGTCCCGAAACACCCCTTTAAAACTAATTTATGAAACGGGAATACCCTTTTAAATTATTTACCAACAACAAAAGATTAGTAAAAACATATATGTTGTCCCAGACAAAAACAGATGGAAATGGATGCAAATATATGCATTCATTTAATGTATATGTTAAAAAAACAGACATGGGAAAAACTGTACTTTTTAGCATTAAAAGATTATGTGAAACGTGCCTCGATATCTCATAACATATAGTAGGTTTTTGTTCAAATTATTTCCTCAAATGTTCTAAATTAAAGGGGTTTTACCATAAAGTAAAACTGATGTGGGAAGTTTGCAAATTAAATAATAAACATTTTCACCATTTATCTTTATTAAAAATTCTGTACCACTTTTGTTTTAGCTGCTACCTTACTAATCAATATTGTACAGCTCGTCTCCAGGGGATACTACCAGTGACGAGAGCTCCTCAGTCCTGGCCGCACATGCTCAGACATCACCTCTCTTCTCAAGCAGTTGCTATCAGTCTCTTCCCTGCCTAGTAATCACATATTGAGTGATGAGCAAGTGTTCAACCCAGGTGCTGTCATTCTACCTCTGTACTCCTTAGTAATTAGTCAAACAGTGCAAACAAAGAAAAGGAAAAAAAAAGCCTTTATCAAGTATGAGCAAATACTTTGTTTGACTAGAGTGAGCACACTGTGGCGAAAGGCATGGTGACGTCAAGCCTACAGGGTCACATGATATGCAGTTCAAACAAATCATACACACACCCTTTTTGAACACACTGAAAGCTGAAGCAAGAAAACCAGGCATGAAATTACTTTGTGGTAAAACCCCTATAAATCTAAGATTTGGATTTAGTCTACAGCAAGGTTGTACTTTTCTCCAGCATATGTTTAAATTCAGTTTTAGAATTGCTGAAGGTTTTGCAAACCTACAACACATTAAACTGTACCTTGGGTATATTCATGGTAGTGCCACTGCAAAGCATACAGTAAGGCATGTTCACACGGCTTATTTCAGAACGTATTTACGTCGTAAATACGTTCCGAAATCAGTTGAAAATCAGTTGGAAATCAGTTGGAAATAAGTGTCACTTAGTGTGGCACGTATTTCGCGACGGATTTACAATCCCCATTCATTAAATGGTGTAAATCCGTGGCAAAATCCAGCCCAATAATTGACATGCACATTGTTTTTCCGGCCGTTTTGCGGCCACAAATACGCGGCGGCAATACGGCACGGAAATACATGTCGTCTAAACGACGACACGTATTTTCCATTAAAACCAATATTAAATGGCCTGCAACTTATTTCAGACTGATTTTGGAACGGATTTACGATCGTAAATACGGCGGCAAATCCGTTCCGAAATAAGCCGTGTGAACGAGGCTTAATTCTTTTAAAACAGATCATGTTTGTTATTTCTGACATTTGGATGCTTTTGAAAGTACCTCAAGTGTAGTGTCCGCAGTTATACCCATGAAAGATGTCCAATTTTTTACAGCTCCTGTAAACGTAGATTCCACTAACAGCAATGGCATTGTACGGTGTCCTTGACCACACTCAAGCGTCACCTGCACCGCTCTAACTATGAGATCAAATTTTTCTTCCTTTCTGGAGCATTCTGGGTTTTGAAAGCATTCTGTTGCCTCGTGGGCAGAATCCACTCCCAGGAACCAGCTGTTATGGCTGTCAGTAGTTCTTATGTCCCATATGTTCTTGTGTTCAACTAAAAGCTTCTTCTCTTCATCTTCCTTGGGCTTTGGTTTCAGAGCTGCCATAATGGTCAGCACAGTGTTTAAAATAATAGGAGATATCTGGAGAAACAAACAATTATAAACTATACAGCAGTTATAGTATATAAAGAAGTTCAGTCACAGCTCCCACCAGATAATAGAGAGCCATTTACATATACGGTAAAAAGAGAGTGAATATTTCTACACAACTTTGACAATGAAATAAACATTTAATTCTATTATTTATTTGCACAGCCAATAGCTTTAAAAATGTGAAATATATAAAGGGAATCTTCACTGAGTATCCACCCTGTGGTCTAATTACGAGCCTCCTCCAAGCTCAAGGTACTAATTCCGACAAATATAGGACAGACCACGCTTTTATATTTTACTTATTTTCTTTACTTCTAGAATTGTCATTTTTAGACATGCATTGCACGCTCAGACTAGATCGGAACATGCAAGTCCTTCATCATTTTCAGTCCATACACAGTTAATGCTGCCTTAGCCTGGAGACGACATGCAGTAAACTGGATGCACACCTGTGCAACATTACAAGGACAGTACCTCCTTTTTGTCAAGCAACACTTACCACTTCTATTCTATTTTTGTAAAATGAATGTCTAAAAGTGAGATTATACAAGTAAAGAAAATAAGATATAAAAAAGCCTAGTCTGTCCTATAAATGTCTGAATTAATGTGCACAACCAACGGATTATGTTAACTGGACATAAGGAGTTCAAGTAAAATTAGACAAAAATTGAAATGAATACACTACACTACTCACAAAAAGTGATCTGTTTTCTTTTTGGATGAACATAACATTTCTTGAAATATTTTTAATGAACTAAATGAGACCATCTCTTATCTTTAGAACATGCACATGTCCAACTGTTTAATGTTTCAGTACTTTTTGCACAACTTGCTGATATCTAACAAGAAGCTTAATGGCAAAATTCACAACAGCTGTTTGATCCCTGAATAAATAAATCTAGGTGATCAATTTGAATTGGATTTAAACAGTCCTCCTCATCACGCTGTTCACATTTTGACATCATGAGAGCAAGACAACACCTTTTCAGGCTTCAAGCAGGATGATGTTAGTTGGAAGAGTCCACTGAGCTTAGAGTGTCACAGAGTGTCATCAGCAGGTTGCAATAGAAATACAGAGAGACTGGAAGAGTCACAGAAAGGCAAAGAAATGGACGTCCTTTGGCAACATCACACACGGATGTAAACAACGCCCATGCGGAACCGGATGATGAACGGCACACAACTCCGGGCACTTTTAAGGGAGGTGAGGGGCAATGTTCGCTCATGTTGGCGGCTCCAGTCGAGGTTTTTCTAATAGGTCGGTAGATATGTATGACCAACTTAATTCTTACTTAGCTTGAGTAAGGAGTAGAACAACCCAAAATGCATTAGTAGATATCTCTTCATCATATGAATTTCATTTGCTTTTTGTACAATGGAATGAAGAAACAATCTCTATTGTAGCATAGTTTCTGAATTTGTCCCTTTTCTTTTTAAAGACATCACCACACACCAACTACTGAACTAGTAGTAGAAGGCAATTTTTGCATTTGCATTCCAGACAGGAGCAGATAAGGTAGCCAGGTGGATGTTCTTAGGTGCACTGCTCTTCATTGCACTTTCTGGGGGTTAAGAAATGATCAGCTATTTGTAATACTTCTTTAACCCCTTAAGGACCCAGCCTGTTTTGACCTTCCTGACACAGCCCTATTTTTGAAATCTGGCATGTGTCACTTTATGTGAGAATAAGTTTTTGACACTTTTTCCTATCCATGTGATTCAGAGATTGTTTTCTCGTGACACGTTGTGCTTTAAGTTAGTAAGAAATTTTTACCCAAATACAATCCTTGTTTGTTTGTGAAAAATATCAAAATTTCAGGGAAAATTTGGAAAAATTTGCGATTTTGAAAGTTGCAAAATTTCTGCGTGCCAAGACAGATAATTATTCACCACAAAAATAGTTTATAACTAGCATCTTACCATTTTGTCCACTATAGGTTGGCATCATTTTTTAATGTCTTTTTTTTTTTTTTTTTTTTTTTGACTTTTAGAGGGCTTAGAAATTTAGTATTTAATTTCTCACATTTTCAAGAAAATTTGCAATTACATTTTTTTTAGGGCCCCACCCCAGTTCTGACGTGGCTTTGAGGGGCCTGCATTGTTAGTTTACCCATAATTGATGCCATCTGAGAAACTAGACCCCTTAACGTATTTACAACACTATTTAGGATGTTTGCTTTAATTTCTGTGAAATATCTGAAGGGTTATCAAAGTGGAGGGGAAATTTCAAAATTTCACTTTTTTTTTGCAGATTTTCAATATTTATCCATTATTCACTGGAATACGGTAAATGTGACCAGGTAAATGAAACTTAATATAAATTCCACCAGGTCTGGCCGTTTTTAGGGATATCCCATATGTGGCCCTAGTGCATTATTTGGCTCAACCACAAGCCCAGAATAGGAGGAGCACCTACTGGAACTCTGGGGTCAAATTTTAAATACGATTTATTTAGGCGCCCATTTCAGGTTTGGGGACCCTAAGGTGCTAAAAACTTAATAAACACCCCTAAAAAAAACTGCATATTGGAAAATACACCCTTAAGGAATATATCCAGGGGTGCATTGAGTATATAGACAAAAAAAAATTTTCACAAATTTTTTTTACCATAAGGTTGTGAAAATTAAATCTTTTTTTTTTTCCAATAATCTGCAATTTTAGCTTAAAATGTTTCATTTTATACAAGGAATTCCTGGAAAAAAGAACCCTAAAACTTGTTAAGCAATTTCTTCCAAGTTCGGCAATACCCTACTGTGGGTGTAAACTGCTGTTTGGGCGCATGGCAGGGCGTATAAGGGAGGGGCGCTATTGGCTTTTGGAACGCAGATTTTGGTGGGGCATGTCGCATTTGCAAAGCCCCCCCAAGTAGCAGAACAGGCGAAACCTTCCAGAAGTCGCCCCATTTTGGATTAAACCCACCCATCAGGGATCTCATCTAGGGATGTATTCTGCATTTTAGGCACACAGGTGTTCCATAGTTTTAGCATTGGGCAATGAAAATGGGGGGAAAAAGGCAGTTCGGTCATTGTTTTTTGAGTTTCAATTTTACAGCATTCGCTGTGCAGTGGGAAATGATGTGATAACTTTACTTTGGGGGTCGGTACAATTACAATGATATAGATTTTATATAGTTTTTTCTGTTTTATTACTTTTACACAGTAGTACTAAGTCTATTAAAAAATTGCATTTTTATGTTGTCCTATTCTGACAGCCATAACTTTTTTATTTTGCTGTGTGCAGAGCTGTGTATGGGCTTGTTGTTTGCGGGATGAGTTGACGTTTTTATTAGTACCATTATGGGGTGCATATGATGCTATGTTCACTTTTTATTAAAGGGTTTTTTTTGAGATGTTTGAACAAAATACAGCAATCTTGGTAGTGTTTTTTTTTTATTTTTATAGCGGTCCCCTGTCGGTATATATGACATTGGTAGCTTTTCTCGCAGGTCAATAACATTACACCGATACCAATTTTTATTATATTTTTTTGTTTTACTGCTTTTATACAATAAAACACTTTTACACCCGGAAACAGTTTTTGATCGCCTAGTCTGGGCCTAACTTTTAATTTTTCGGCTTGGAGTGTGTTGGGACTGTTTTTTGGAATAGTGACGTTTTTATTATATCTTTTTGGGGGACAAAGCTTTTTGATCGCTTTTAAACCAATTTTTGGAGGCCAGGATGAAGAAAATACTGCAATTACCTAGTAGTGTTTTTTATTTTTAACAGGGCTACGTGCAGTATGTTGATAATTAGCTTACTCTTTTTGGGTCGCTACGATTATGGCGATACCTATTTATATTTTTTTTATGTTGAAGCACTTAAAAAAAAAAGAAAAGTGTTTTAGTGTGTAAAACAATTTTTTATTGCATCGCTTATCTTCTGAGAGCTATACATTTTTTTTTTTCCGTATCAGAGCTTGTATAAGGACATTTTTTTTTTGCGGATGAACTGACGTTTTTAATTGGTACACTCTGGCGTTACTAGGAGTTTTTGCTCGCTTTTTTTTCCATTTTTTGGGCTGCGGGTTGCACAAAAATTTTAATTTTGTGTTTGTTTTTTTTTTTTTTTTTTTACGGCATCACCGTAGGGTAATTAAATGACAGATTTAGAGGGCAGGTCATTACGCACGCGGCGATACCAAATTATGGGTACTTTATTTATTTTTGATCTTTTTTTGGGGCAATTGGCGTTTGTAAAGGGGGGAAAAGGGCGGTGTACGTGTTTTTATTTTATTTTTCGTGTTTGTGTTTTACTTGTTTTTCACTTTTTTTCACTTTTTCACGTTTTTTTTTTACATTTCCCCATATGGGAATTTGAATGAGAGATCTTTAGATCTCTCATTCAATAGGAATCAGTGCAATGCTGTTGCTATGACTGGTTCCTATGGTAACTGTCAGTTACGATGCCGGGACAAAGCCCACAGGGCACGGCCCGGGCATCGTGACGTCACAGACAACCCCGGAAGGCATTCTCTGCCTTCCGTGCTGTCTGTAGGGGAAAGGCGGAGCTGCACGGATCGCCCGATCCGTGCGCTGCTGCCCCCCCGACAGAGAAAGCAGGAGGAGCGATCTCCTCCTGCGTCTCCCTTAATTATTGCGACCTGATTCGTCGCGAAATTAAGGGGTTAACCGCCCCCCCCCCCCCACCCCCCCCCCGGAGCGAACCCAGGTCGGGGCCGATGCTGCGGGATGTCAGCTGTAATATACAGCTGACACCCCGCACCAATCGCGCGAACTCTGCTGTAGAGTTTGTGCGATCCTTAGGACGTATCCATACGTCCAGGTGCGTGAACCCCAACGACCTGGAAAAATATGGATACGCCCAAGGTCGTGAAGGGGTTAAACTACAATGAAGATAGCTGCCCACGTGTGCAGCAACTCCCATTTTCATGTGTGAAAACCAGGAAAGCATGGAAACTTTAATCTCCTTATAGATAGGAGTCCCAGAAGTAGAACTCCTACCTTTATAGCATAAAATGCAAATTTTAAGTTTTATCGCCATTCTTGGGAGTGGAATTTAAAAAAGGTTGTGCTCTACTCCTTGTGTGGCTGCTAATGGTCCTGTAGTGTGAATAAAGTAAAATCTGTTAATGCATTACAAAAGCTTTAGTCACAGTAACAAAATGTTATATTTACCTTTATGATAACTTCTTCCACCTTAAGGCTGCCACTCTGGCTACCAGTCATAGATGTTGTGTTCTCTAAATGTAGGGAGCAAGGCTGTATCACCTATGGACAATCAACACTTCAAATATTATGTCACTATTAACAGTTGTGGATAGGAAACTAAGAACATGGACATCTAGACACTTCACATTGTTTCATAATGAAAAGATTTAACCTAAATGGTGTGAGGTTGAGTTTTTTGGCCCAATAAAAATCTGGCCTCCTACCCACCATTAGAACATTTGAGGTCCTGAAAGCACCAGGTGTGACCGTTGCACCTCCTACAGCAATACCTCAAAACAGGCAGAGGGCTGCTTTACAATGAAATTTTAGATTATGTGAATCCTTAATCATACCTAAATGCTAACCACAGTAGGAAATGTACCATTTTAAAATTAATCCAGCTGGAGATTTACATTTCAATTACACATTTGTGTTATCAAAGCACTATTTCATACTATCAGCTACTCCAAATAATCGAAAAATGATGCATACCACGTAAATGGCATTGCACTTCAGATTTGGGTGGGGCCAAATTGTCCCTACCCAAATTTTCCAGTGATTGACTGGGTGAGCTGGCCAACAATACTTTTAGTTTTCTTGCATTCTCTAAAAAGTAGGAGGTGCACAGAGTTACACACTGCAATAATTATGGTAACCTATTAAAGGGAAAATTCTATCAGTAAATTACTTATTGTTTAATTTTCCAGATCACTATCAATTTTTAAAAAATCCTTACATCCTGCAGCTTTCACTGTATCCACTAGACCTAATAATAGCCCTGACACTCTAATGTTCTGTAAAGAAAACTTGTCAGCAGTCTCTACATTATTTATGTACAGTCAGGATTACTCCAAAAAGGATCACCAATGTGTATATAAAACAGGATCCACCATTCACAATAGATGATAGTCACAGTGGATCCTCTCTCCCTCCCCACACACTGACTTATTCCTAGGCTACAGAGTGTATCTAGAAAACTCTCCTATAAAAAAAAAAAAAAAAAAAATGAGTCTCCTCCTGTTCACAGGCTTCTATGTCCATGAAGCGGATTTAAAACATCTCTCTAAATACTGTTAAAAGAATCTCAGGTAAGAAAGCTGCCCCCATAATCATATACAGAAAACAGAACTAAAAAATCTACAATCACAAAATAAAAACATCTAAGAAGAAAAAAATATTTATCTGTGTCTTGTTTTTACCCCCTACCGACATTGGACATATGAATACATCCTAATGCCGATAAGGGGCTTTATAGCAAGATCGTGCCGCAATTCCGCTACACAGCCAACGGTTGTTAGCCGTTAATTGCAGCTAACACCCGTCAGTTACAGCGTGGGAAGGTGCCGTCTTACAATGCATTAGGCTGCATAAACGATCGTGCCCCCTAGTGGTGAAGTACCTTAAAGCAGGGATCGTCAACTCCAGTCCTCAAGCGCACCAACAGGTCATGTTTTCTGGCTTTCCTTAGCATTGCACCAGTGATTTCATTATTATCAGTGCATTCTGTGGGATATCCTGAAAACATGACCTGTTGGTAGGCTTTGAGGACCGGAGTTGGGGAGCCCTGCCTTAAAGGGACTCAAAGGTAAAGTGAAAAAAAAAGCGTAAAAAAAAGTAAGAATATTAAAAGTTCAAATCACCCTCTTTTGCCATTTTACAAATAAAAAAATAAAATAGAAAAGTTACACATAATTGATACCGCTGAGTCTGAAAAAGTCCAATCTATCAAAATATAATTTATCCCATACGCTGAACACTGAAGAAGAAAAAAAATTCCAAACGCTAAAATTGAATTTTTTTGGGGTAATTTCAAGTTCCCTAAAAAATTGGAATATATTTAACCAAAAAAGTCACATGTATTCCAAACTGATAGCAATAAAAAGTACACTTCAGCCCGCAAAAAATGCACCCTCACTCAAGTCCGTAGATTTTACTACAAAAAAAAGTTATTGGTCGCAGAAAATGGCGCCAAAACATAACGAAAACTGTACATGTTTGGTATTGCCAGATTCGTTGAACTTGTAGAATACTGATAACACATTTTTACCGCCGATTGAAGGATGTACAAACAAAACTCACGCAAACAAGATGCAAGTATGTTTTTTTATCACATTTTGCCCCACTTAGAATTTGTTTGCGGTTTCCCAGTATATTCTATGGTACGATGAATGACACCATTAAAAATGATATCTAGTCCCACAAAATAAAAGACCTCCTATGTTTATGTAGAAGAAAAAATAAAAAAAAGCCCCTCCCCACCTTTCCTTTATTAGGAAAGATGGGGAGGGAAAAACAAAAGTGAAAAAAATTGGCACTGGCGTTACGGGGTTAATTAGTAAAAAAAAATGGCAACATATTCCCTTTGGGCCTGTAAAGTATAGAGTAATTATCATACCGTAGTGATGTTAGCACCTCTATGTTGTCGAAGGAAAGGACATGCCAGGACTTTGAATTCCTTTACTATGGCTGTCAACTTCTTCTCTGAGTTTACATCAGAGAGTGTAACATTACCCTGAAAAGATACAGCTAAGGCAGGGGCGTCCGCTTTTGCAAGGCTGGCTACAAAAACAATCTCTGGGTCCATGATCAACGCTTTCAAAGTCATTTTCTGAGGTGCTTCAACATCTAAAAAAGAATAAAACATCATTATTTTATCATTATATACATCATGGAGAGAAATAAAGACTGTATGATATTTTTAATCTGAAATAAAATATCTTAATGTGCGATAAAAATATAGAGGTTTAAGAGAATGTGTAAGTTTTTGAGATCACAAAAAATTATTAAATTCTACATTATGAACGGTGACATACTCTGCTTTAGGTTCTCAAACCTGAGCATTTCTTTACAGAAGAAAAATAAAACAGTTTATATCCAGTCAAAAAGACTGGATTTACACATAAAACGTCATTTGGGGACTACTTTGACCATGTGTTAAGGGTTAAAATAATTAAACTTCTTTAGTCTTGAGAAAAGACAGCTATGGATATATAAATGGTCCCTACAAAAAAACTATGGTAAAGCCATTTCATGTAAAACCCCCTCAAAAGACAAGGAGAACTTCCTTCTGTCTGGAGAAAAAAAAGATTCAATATCCAGAGGAGAAAAGTCTTCTTCAGTATGATAACTGTCAATTTATGAAATAGATGTCCCAGGAGCTGGTCACAGCAGGAACAGTTGATGGTTTCAAGAAAGGTTTAGACAACTACTGATTACTATGGTAAATAATATAAATACTTGTGTAGCCGTATAAAATATTCCTTTATAGCAGATTAGCCCGTCTTCATCAGTGGAAGAAACAAAAGCTTAAAGATGATCTTTACCCATCCTTTCATCCACATCTTTCCTCATCCATGGTTGAACTTGATGGACATAGGTCTTTTTTCAACCGTACTATGAAACTAAGTTTAGCTTAAAAAACAGCTTGGAGTTTAGAAACAGATAGAACCGTGACATTTTTCCCAACAGTAGAAGACTGTGCAGTATGTGGTGCAACGCTTAGTCTTTCCAGAGGGCAAACATTAACAACACAGTCGCGGTGTGCTGTGCATCGTTCCCCACTCCGATCGTGACTTCCGTGAAGCGATCACGTGGTCCTGAAAAGTCAACATGGTAGTTGGAAGCCTGATGAAGGATTCCATCGCCACCATGTTTTCTGTGTTACTACTCCCAGCTTCAGGCAGGAATTAGTAAAACCGCCATATTTATAAACTATACTGCATTGTTTTACAATGCAATAGGCTGTATAAACAATTGCGCCCCCTAGTGGTGAAGTGCGTGAGTGTGTGTGTGTGTGTATATTATATATGTTCAAATCACCCCCCTTTTGCCATTTTACAAATAACGACGGAGATTTATCTTCCAACAAGACAATGATCCCAAACATAAAGCAAAATTACAATGGAATGGTTCACAAATAATAGTATCAGGAGTTGTTAGATGGCCACAATTCACTGTCCAGACCAGATCCAATCGAGAATCTGTTGGAAAGAGCATTGAAAACTGCTGTTCACAAACGCTCTACATTCCAACCTCAATGAGCTCAGCTGTTCACAAATACGCTCTCCATCCCAACCTCACTGAGCCTCCAGCTGTTTTCCAACGTTAGAATGGGCAAGAATTTCAGTCTCTCGATGTGCATAGGAATACCCAGCGCTTGCAGCTGTAATCACAGCAAAAGATGGCACTACAGTCATGGCCAAAAGTTTTGAGAATGATACAAATGTTAATTTTTACAAGTCTACTGCATTAGGTTTTATAATGGCAATTGCATATACTCCAGAATGTTATAAAGAGTGATCAGCTTAACAGCAATTAATTGCAAAGTCAATAGTTGCCTAGAAAATGAACTTTTTCCCCCAAAACACATTTCAACTTCATTGCAGGCCTGCCTTAAAAAGGACCAGCTAACATCGTTTCAGTGATTGCTCCATTAACACGGGTGTGGGTGTTGATGAGGACAGGGATGGAGATCAATCTGTCATGATTAAGTAAGAATCACACCACTGGACACTTTAAAAGGAGGCTGGTGCTTGGCATCATTGTTTCTCTTTTGTTAACCATGGTTAAGGCCTGGTGTCAAGGAGGGCAGCAAAGAAGCCACTTGTCTCCAGAAAAAACATCAGGGACAGACTGATATTCTGCCAAAAGTACAGGGAGTGGACTGCTGAGGACTGGGGTAAAGTCATTTTCTCTGATGAATTCCCTTTCCGAATGTTTGGAACATCTGGAAAACAGCTTGTTCGGAGAAGACAAGGTGAGCGATACCACCAGTCTTGTCTCATGCCAACTGTAAAGCATCCAGAAACCATTCATGTGTGGCCAAGGGAATCGGCTCTCTAACAGTCTTGCCTAAAAACGCATCCATGAATAAAAAATGGTACCAGAATGTCCTCCAAGAGCAACTTCTCCCAACCGTCCAAAAGCAGTTTGGTGATCAACAATGCCTTTTCCAGCATGATGGAGCCCCTTGCCATAAAGCAAAGGTGATAACTAAATGGCTCAGGGAACAAAACAGATTTTGGGTTCATGGCCTGGAAACTCCCCAGATCTTAATCCCATTGAGAACTTGTGGTCAATCATCAAGAGACGGGTGGACAAACAAAAACCAACAAATTGTGACAAAATGCAAGCATTGATTGTGCAAGAATGGACTGCTATCAGTCAGGATTTGGTCCAGAAGTTGATTGAGAGCATGCCAGGGAGAATTGCAGAGGTCCTGAAGAAGAAGGGTCAACACTGCAAATATTGACTTGCTGCATTAACTCATTCTAAACTGTCAAAAGCTTTTGTTAATCATAATATGATTGCACTTATATTTCTATATGTGATAAAAACATCTGACAAACACACATAAAAACCAGAGGGCAACAGATCATGTGAAAATATAATATTATTGTCAATCTCAAAACTTTTGGCCATGACTGTACAAAGTATTAAATTAAGGGGGCTAAATAATTTTGCACGCCCCACTTTTCAGTTTTTTATTTAAAAAAAAAAAAAAAAAAGTTTAAAATATCCAGTAAATTTCGTTCCACTTCACAATTGTGTCCCACTTGTTGATTCTTCACAAAAAAATAAAAATTTTATATCTTTATGTTTGAAGCCTGAAATATGGCAAAAGGTTGAAAAGTTCAAGGGGGCTGAATACTTTCGCAAGGCACTGTATAATATCATTACACTGAACACCATAGAACAAAATTCCAAATGCCTACATTTTTTGATCAAAAAAGTCGCATGTATGCCAAACTGGTACCAATAAAAAGTACACTTCAGCCCACAAAAATGCCACACACTCAAGTCCAAAGGTAGAAGTATAAAGAAAAGCTATTGGTCGCAGAAAATGTCGCCATGGCAAAAATGTTAAAAAATAGAAAATGTTTGGATTTTTGTTTACAGTACCAAAACAAAAACCATACATCTTTGGATTTGCATCAACCTGTAGAATACAGATAACAAATCATTTATACCAAAGATTGAACACCGTAAAAACAAAACCCCAGCAAATATGGCGCAAGTAAGTTTTTTTCACATTTTGCACAACTTTTTTT
Organism: Phyllomedusa bahiana; assembly: GCA_025379985.1. Taxonomy (NCBI): domain Eukaryota; kingdom Metazoa; phylum Chordata; class Amphibia; order Anura; family Hylidae; genus Phyllomedusa; species Phyllomedusa bahiana. The sequence continues at coordinate 40,070 of JAODAL010010276.1, forward strand.
TGCAGCCAGGCTGATTTTGCCCAAATATATTCCTCCACACACGACAATACGTTCCCTAGATTGAATAGAGTTTCTCACTATTCTGAAATTTTTAGGTGAACCACTAAGTCAATAGCATTCTTGCACCAACCCTGTTCAGAACTAATCTACGAGGTCACATTCAATCATATTTTGTGAAATACAGTGGGTACGGAAAGTATTCAGAGCCCTTTAAATTTTTAACTCTCTCTTTCATTTCAGCCATTTGGTAAGATCCAAAAAGTAAATTTTTTGCTCATTAGTGTACACTCTGCACCCCATCTTGAAAGAAAAAAAACCAGAAATATGGATATTTTTGCAAATTTATTAAACAAGGAAAACTGAAATATCACATGGTCATAAGCATTCAGACCCTTTGCTGTGACACTCATATTTAACTCATATGCTGTCCATTTCCTTCTGATCCTCCTTGAGATAGTTCTACATCTTCATTGGAGTCCAGCTGTGTTTAATTAAACTGACTGGCACACACCTGTCTATCTAAGACCTCACAGTTCACAGTGCATGTCAGAGCACAGGAGAACCATGAGGTCTAAGGAACTTCCCAAGGAGCTCAGAGACAGAATTGTCTCTCGGCAAAGCACCGATCTGGCCAACGTTACAAAAGAATTTCTGCAGCATTCAAGGTTCCTAAGAGAGCAGTGGCCTCCATAATCCTTAAATGGGACTACCACAACTCTTCCTCGACCTGGCCGTCCAGCCAAACTAAGTTATCGTGGGAAAAGAGCCTTGATGAGAGAGGTAAAGAAGAACCCCAAGATCACTGTGGCTGAGCTCCAGGGATGCAGTAGGGAGATAGGAGAAAGTTCCACAAAGTCAACTATCACTGCAGCCCTCCATCATACGGGGCTTTATGGCAGTGTGCCGACGGAAGCCTCTCCTCATTGCAAGACATATGAAAGCCCACATACAATTTGCAAAAAAATACATGGACTCACTCCCAGACTATGAGAAATAAGATTCACTGGTCTGATGAGATGAAGATTGAACTTTTTGGTGTTAATTCTAAGCGGTATGTGTGGAGAAAACCAGGCACTGCTCATCACCTGCCCAATACAATCCCAACAGTGAAACCTGGTGGTGGCAGCATCATGCTATGTGGGCGTTTTTCAGCTGCAGGGACAGGGCGACTGGTTGCAATTGAATGAAAGATGAATGCGGCCATGTACAGAGATATAATGGATATAATGGACCTCAGACTGGGACCGAAGGTTCAACGAGACAATGACCCTAAGCACACAGCTAAAATAACAAAGCAGTGGCTTCAGAACAACTCTGTGCCAATTCTTGCCTGGCCCAGCCAGAGCCCTGAACTAAGCCCAACTGAGCATTTCTAGAAAAACTTGAAAATGGCTGTCCACCAACGTTCACCATCCAACCTGGGGGAACTGGAGAGGATCTGCAAGGAAGAATGATAGAGGATCCCCAAATCCAGGTGTGAAAAACTTGTTGCATCATTCCCAAGAAGACACATGGCTTTAGTAGCTCAAAATATGCTACTACTCAAAACTGAGTAAAGGGTCTGAATACTTATGACCATGTGATATATCAGTTTTTATTGTTTAATACATCTTCAAAAATATCTACATTTCTGTTTTTTCTTTCAAGATGGGGTGCAGAGTAGATTAATCTGCAGAAAAATAAACTTTTTGGATCTTACAAAATGGCTGCAATGAAAAATTTAATGGGGTCTGAATACTTTCCGTACCACTGTACCTTATGAACGACTGATCCCTAAAACTATTAGGGGGCCTAGTTTATCCACACCAAACTAGCCAGTTCAATATCTAAACTGTGGCCAAGGTCTTTTTTTCTGTGATAAATCCTATTTGAGTTTTCTGACTCTTCACTAAGCTTGAATGAAGCTTGTTGTTCTTGACAATCAAGGCTTTCCAATTTTAGGATAGGGTTGAAAATATTCATCAACCTCTGTGTTTTATGCTTCAAAGATTACCCTTTTACAGTTGAAACCAAAAGTTTACATACAATATATATAAAAAGACACACATGCATGCGTCTCTCACTATCTGACATGAAATCAGAATAATCCTTACCCGTTTTAGGTCAATTAGGATTACCAAAATTATTTATATTTGCCAAACGCCAGAATAATGAGAGATAATTTTTAAGGCATTTTTATTACTTTCTGCAATGTCAAAAGTTTACATACACTAGGATTACTTTGCCTTTAAACAATTTGGGACAGCCTATATGATGATGTCATAGGAAAGTAAAGAAATCAGGCAAGATATCAGGAAGATAATTGTGGACTTGCACAAGTCTGGATCAGCCTTCATTGCAATTTCCAGATACCCCAAGGTGTCTCGTTCATCTGTACAAGCAAGATGGGAACATCCAGCCATCATACCACTCTGGAAGGAGATTAGTTCTGCATCTCAGAGATGAACGTGCTTTGGTCCGACATGTGCATACCAACCCAAGAACAAAAGCAAAAGACCTTGTGAAGATGCTGGCAGAACAGGTAAGGTTGTGTCATTATCCACAATGAAGCGAGTACTATATCAACATAGGCTAAAAGGACACTCTGCCATGAAGAATCCATTACTCTAAAAGAGACATATAAATATTAATGTTTGCAAATGCACCCAGGAACAAAGACCTACAATTTTGGAGAAATGTCCTGTGGTCTGACGAAACTAAAATTTAACTGCTTGGCCATAATGACCATCTTTACGTTTGGAGGAAAAAGGGAGAAGCTTAGAAACCTAAGAACACCATCCCAACAGTGAAACACGGTGGTGGCAGCATCATGTTGTGGGGTTGTTTTGGTGCAGGAGGAACTGGTGCACTTCACAAAATAGATGGCATCATGAAGATTATGTGGCAATAATAAAGCAATATCTCAAGACATCAGCCAGGAAGTTAAGGCTTGGGCGGAAATGGGTCTTCGAAATGGACAATGACCCGAGCCATGCTGCCAAACTGGTTAAAAAGTGGCTTAAAGGGGTTGTCTCACTACATCGATTCATCTTACCTCAGTCTTGTTTTCTCAGTTTAATTTTTTCATTCAGGGTCATGTTTACTGGCTTTACTGGCTTCTACTGTCCTGCAGTAAGGACAGCAGGTCTGTGGCTATAGCAACCAGTGCAACCAGTAAAATACTTAATAATAATAATAATAATAATAATAAGGAGAGATCTGACAGGTCTGTAGCTATAGCGACCCGAGGAGCTGATGCAGCCCATACAAGAGGGGATATCTAGGAATAAGTAGGACATTAATGGATACATGTTGCAAAGTGATTTGTTTTTGCAAGATCTTTAACATAGAAAGCAATCCTTGTAGTGAGACAATCCCTTTAAAGGTAATCAAGTCAATGTTTTTGAGTGGCCATCACAAAGTCCTGATCTCAATCCTATTGAAAATGTATGGGCACAGCTGAAATAGCAGGTGTGACCTACAAACATGGACCAGTTCTGTCATAAGGAATGGGCCAAAATTCCTACCAACTATTGTGAGAAGCTTGTGGAAGGATATCCAAAAAGTTTGACCCAGGTCATATGGTTTAAGGGCAATGCCACCAAATACTAATGAAACATATGTAAACTTTTGACTTTGCAAAAAGTAATAAAAATGCCCTAAAAATTCTCTCGTTATTCTTGCATTTGGCAAATATACATTATTTTAGCAATCCTAATTGACCTAAAACGGGTAAGATTTATTCTGTTTTCATGTCAGATAGTGAGAAAAACGTGCATGTGTCTTTTTATATAGTGCATGCAAAGTTCTGGTTTCAACTGTATGTACACTTCAATTTAGATACTGTGTTCTTGAACAGGTGCCTAATGCTTTTTATCCTTTCCACCCAATGGAGTCAATTGAATAATTGACTCACAGCTTGCTCGTGGTGCGTCACACAATTTTATTAATTTATGTTACTTATGCTATTTACACAGCAGTGCAGATCGTAAAGCAGACAGATAAGTATTGTACAGTATGTTCAGTTGAAATCATTGTACACATCTCATATTGCATTATTTCATACTTTGTACTTTCAACTGTGACACACTGAATATAAACTGTACCTCACCTACTACTCTTATTAAAAGTTATTTTTTGAGTTAGTAAAAAAAAAAAAAAAACATTGTATTGAGAAGGATGCTGTTCTAATATGCAGGTTAGGGGTTAATGATAAATAAGGCTGGCCTCATGCACTATAGCTGCCCATACGTAACTTAAAAGATAGCTGAACTGTATAATTGTGACTGACCAAATATATACCAATTATTTTTCACAATGCTTGATGGCAAACTGTCGTGCTAGAAGTTTTCAACTGTCTTTGGCTAAAACTAGATCTGTATATACCATAATTAGCACATGCCTAGTATTTTTCTATATATGCTTAAGGGGGTTGTCCCGCTACAATGATTGGGTTTTAATTAAAAGATCTTCAAAAAACAAGCATCTTTGCAATATATCTTCATTACAAATGTCCTACTGATTTTGAGTTATCCCCGTTAGTAGTAGTGCATCAGCTCCTGAAATCCCTATAGCAGCCGACCTGTTGATCTTTATCTCACTGGCTGTAAGGGCTGATGACTCATCATTTTCTGAATACAGGTCAGAGCACAGAGCCCCTCCTGAACAGTATGCTCATATAGTGGAGGGAGGGGGAGGGCTCTGGCTTCTGTGTAGCTGGCTTAACCCTGTGTGTGCCTGCTGCCTCCTGCTCTCTACACAGATTGAGTAGAGCAGAGATGAGGCTGATCTGTAGTCAGTAGATGTGACAGCAATGAAGTGTGTTATTATAATCACCATGTGTCTGTGGAGCTCTGACTATAATAATAGAACAGATCAGGGGGGCATGTGAACAGTTCATGCTCTGCTGTACTAGTGACACATCCTGAGTATAGTAACACTTCCCAGCTGCCCTGTGTCTGTTCTGACAGGGTTTGTTTGTTGTTGCTTGAGATGGAGATTTGTATGCTAAGCAAGAGGTATAGGAACACTTACATCCCCCCCCTGCTCTGCTATTAGCATACACAGCTACACAGACCTCTCCACACTCATAGATCAGCCCTCTACTGTCTCCGTGGAGCTGACAGTGCAGCTGATCCAGCAGCCTGCAGCAGACCTAGGCAGGCACACACAGTGTTAACTCTGGCAGCAAACCCCCTCGCCCTACCCCTGCTGTATAAAAGTTATGGAGGAGAGCTTTCTGTGTGCTGAGGGGAGGGGGGAAGAGGCAGGAGAAGAGGCAGACAAGAAGCATGCCCCTGAATTAAAAAATCCTTTGCTGCCAGAAGCATTGAAGTAGGCTGAAAGCTTGTAATGAGACAACTCCTTTAAACTACTATCTTATAATCACGAGGACAGAAAAAAAGAAAATTTGGATGCTGCTAGATGGAGGCCAGAGGCTTGTATCCATTTCAAAAGAAATTATTTCTGGCTATGCCACTCGGGCATGGATATAAAAGATTATTATGAGTATGGTGAAATACATTCTTTTGAACTGGATACAAGCCTCTCTCCTACAACCAGAAGCACTCGAATTTTCTTTGTTTTTCTGTCTCTGATGTCACTGCAGTGGCTGCCCTTGTTGCATGGACGGCCAAGGAGGAGAAGCTGATTTACAGCTGTTGAAACTACTGTACAGAATTGTGCCTGTAGTATACACAGCAAAACTGGTTATGCAACTTGAGTTTTTCACTAATTTTCTCATATAAGTCTCTGTATTTTCGATACAGGTCTGATCTACCAGTTTAGGCTGGCATGTATGTTGCTGGTGGTAAAGTTTGCATGAAGATTACAACCAGGGTCGGGACGATGGGTAGGCGAACACAGGCGACAGCCTATGGTGCCACTTCATCCCAGGCAGAAAAGGGGCACAAGGAGATATGGAGTTGGCTGGAATTTTATTTGGGGGGGGCGCTTTGTGCCTTAATTGCCTACGGCACCATAATACATTAAATAGAAATTCATTTTATTTTACTCAACATACAGTCATCTTGTATTCACCATCTTGCATTCTTTGCATTTGCTCCACAAGACCTTAGATTTAAAGGGAACCTGTCACATAGGTTATGCCCCCCTTGCTAAGCACAGCACAAACTAGTGACAGACATGCTGTTTCCAGTGCAGTCTCCCTTATTCTGTAAAATGCTGTAGCTTTAGAGTATTTAATGCTCAAATCTGGCAGACTGCAGCCTGTTCTGCAAGACATGAGTCCAGATTACTCATGAGCACGTGTTAGCCCCACTCACCTGTGGCTGATTCAACCTTTTACTTTAAATCGGATAGAAAGCTATGAATAAGGATAGGTAGGTGGGGCTAACACCTGCTCAAGAATGAAGTGGACTCATCTCTGGAAAACAGTAGTGTACACTACCATTATGGCACTGTGATTCTGAAAGCAAATTATAGTAATGCTGAGAAATACTTGGTACATGACATTATCAGCAGTAGCAAACTACAGAGAAGCCACAAACAAGGGACATGAGAACCACTGCTTGGATAACACTGCAATAAAAGAACAGTGAAAGGATGGGATGACATTTATTATAGCAGTGCAACCACAAATCCTTGCCGTTATTTCACTTCCATTCTACTAAATCCAAAACTGGGGTAGCGTATCCTTCATCTCTGGTTGCTAGCTAATTAAAAACTGCACACAGTGTTCTCTTCGGTGTTAACCACTGTTAGAAAAGGAAAGTCATATGAGCCAAGATCCTATTTTTCCTGTTAGGCATGTGTAATTTCCTTTTGCTCATTCAGTATTTACACCAATGTGTGATTGAGTAGAAGAACATGGGTGCATTTCCAGATATCAACCCTGTCCTCAAACATACACCCATAACTCTAATTCTTATTTAGGTTATGGATCACAGATAAGACATGTAAAGAAGTGAATCAACTCCATTGTTACACTCAAACCACAAATCTCTATGTCAAAATAAATACACAAGTGGACAAAATTGTTGGTAACCTTCCATTAAAGAAAAAAGTCATTGAAATATAATTAGAAACTGTCAAAAGTAATAATAACTTTATTAAAAAATAAATAAAAAGCAGACAGTGTGTTTCAATTGTGGTTCAATCGAAAATTTTAAACAAACAACAAGATGAAGACAATTAAACTGACCTGGAGAAAAATGTTGGTAACCTTAGAAAAGCACCAAAGTGAAAAAATTCACTTTATAATATACCTTTTATTAAATACCTACTTACCGTCTGACGTAAAAAAAAACATCTACTGAGAAAGAACATCACCTTATTCAAAATAATCCATTATAGTATTCAAAACCTCCTATGTAATTCAATAATCAACTCGTATAACAATACCTTGGACAATACATTAAATACTGTGTCCTTTAAAATTGAATATGGGTAGAGTAACTCTCCCTATACTAGAAGGACCCTATTAAATCCCTTAGCGGAGTAACCGCCCCTATAAGAGCGCCCCTACTGCTCTACCAATAATTCCCCTGTTATCCCCTAGATCAGGATACGGATAATGCACAGGATAACTAAATATGTATCAAGGGTTAAATAATAACTCATCACCTAGACGCGTTTCTCAGGGCTGTCTTATGGGTCAATATTTCTCCAAATGGGAGTGGCGTACAAAATGCATGAAGCATGCAAAAAAAAAAAGCAATGAACCAACTATAAGACAGAGACTTGGTTAAGTTTTAGGGCTGCATCTAGCACAGGGTGTCTTAAATCTGTGCAGGGTACAATGAAGTATAAAGACTATTAAGGCATTCTAGAGCAAAATGTGCTGCCCCGTGTCCAAAAGATTGGTCTAAGTTACAAGTCATGGGTCCATTAAAAGGATAATGACCTAAAACATCCAAGAATGGCTAAGAGCAAAGCAATAAGTATTCTGAAGTGGCTTTGTACGAGCTCTGAACTAAATCCTATTGAACACATGTGGAAGGTGCTGAAACATACAATCTGGAGAAGGCACAGTCACACCTTAGACCGCTTTGCTCATGAAGAGTGAGCAAAAAAAATCTGTGGATTGGTGCAGAAATCTCAGAGAGTTACAACATTGTGTGGTTGATTGCCCCAAAAGGTTGTGAAACAAAATATTAAGGGTACCATCATTTTTGTCTTGGCCAGTTTCACTATTTTGATTTTTTCTAAATTTCTGTTGAACCACAATTCAAAAGCAATGTCTGAATTTCATTAGCTGATCTTCAGTAGAATTAAATTTAATATTACTTTTGTTAGTTTCAGGCTATTTTAACGACCACTGTGGGTATTTTAATGGAATAATTTCAGTCGCAATTTTTGATTCTTTACATAGTGGAATGTGTGGAGAACAATAAAACCTAAAAATGATTAATGAAAATCAAATGTAATATCCCATGAAGGCTTGGACTTGGAATGATGCTCAAATTTCAGGCTGATCCATCTTCAGAAAAATACCTTAAGACAAGGAAATGAGACTCAGTAGTGTGTGTGGCCTCCACGTGCCTCCCTACAACACCTGGGCATGCTTCTGATGAGGCGGTGAATGTTCTCCTGAGGGATCTCCTCCCAGACCTGGATTAAAGCATCAGTCAACTCCTGAAAGTCTGTGTTACAATGCGGTGCTGGTGGATGGAACAAGACAAGATGTCCCAGATGTGCTGGATTGGATTCAGGTCTGGGGAATGGGCAGGCAGTCCATAACATCAATGCCTTCATCATGCAGGAACTGCCAACACACTAAAGCCACATGAGGTCTAGCATTGTTATACATCAGAAGGAATCCAGGGCCCACTGCACCTGCATATGGTCTCACAATGGGTTTGAGGATCTCCTGCTGGTACCTAATCACAGTCAGGGTACCTCTGGCTAGCAATCACTGAACACTCTACGTTTAAACAGCAAGAGTTTGGAAAACAAATAAGTCACTTAAACTAACTCCTCAAATTCTAAATCTAAAATATAACCTTTATTAACTACCCATAAAAAATAATAAGACTTAAAAACTTCATAAGCCGCAAAATCACCTGCTAGCAATAAATGATACGGATGGTGTGATGACTGTCCCTAAAGAGACCCTACACTCAACCTACATGAGGCAGGGTAGTCGTCTCGAAAGGGTTGTCCCCACCTTTCGAGGCTCACCCTGTTGATATCCTATTAAATCCCTCTATGAGTCAAATATACCTAGATATAATACATATCCTTGCATGATTCACACATAGAATATACCAATGGGATATGTATCTAATGGACAGAATCCACCAAAACACCACCGTCATGTAACAACAGATACCAGACAAGAAGTGAATCATAAATCAATCAGAATAATAATAAATATGACCTTCTCTGCTTTCCATAGATCTCCTATTTCCTTATCCCGACTCGTTTCCCCCTGTTAGATATAACAGGGTTCATCAGGGGAATATGTGCAGACCACATTGATAGAAGGAAGCAGCGGCAATATTGCTACAAGATATGTTGATAGTAAGCGCCATTACTGACAATATCCTACCTTTTTATAACCTCTGGCTAGCACATGGAGGCCTGTGTGGCCCTCCAAAGAAATGCCTCCCCACACCCCTACTGACCCACTGCCAAACAGGTCCTGCTTGGGGATGTTGCAGGCAGCAGAACGTTCTCCACGGCGTCTCCTGATTTGTCACGTCTGTCACATGTGCTCAGTGTGAACCTGCTCTCATCATTTATGAGCACAGGGCACCCATGTCAAATTTGCCAATCTTGGTGTTCTCTGGCAAATGCCAATCGCCCTGCATGGCGTTGGGCCCTTGTAACACCCTCATGGTGTCTGTTTCTGACAGTCTGGCAGACACATGGATTGCAGTGGCCTGCTGGAGGTTATTTTGCAGGGTTCTGGTATTGCTCCTCATGGTCCTCCTTGCACAAAGGAGGGGGAAGCGCTACTGCTGCTAGGTTGTTGCTCTCCTACGGCTCCCTCTCCTGATGTACTAGCCTGTCTCCTTGTATCTGCTCCATGCTCTGGACATTGTGCTGACAGACACAGCAAACCTCCTTGCCACAGCTCACATTGATGTGCCATCCTGGGTGAGCTGCACTACCTGAGCAACTTTTGTGGGTTGTAGGGGTGACAGCAATGACAAATTGCAAAAATGACCAAAACAAGAGGCGAAAAGGATGAGAACAGAGAAATAATGTGTGGTCGCCACCTGCAGAACCACTCCTTTATAGGGTTGTCTTGCTAATTGCCTGCCATTTCTGCCTGTTGTCTGTTCCATTTGTACGACCGCAGGAGAAATTGATTTACAATCACTGTTGATTCATAACCGGACAGATTGATTTCACAGAAGTGTGATTGATTTGGAGGTACACTGTGTTGTTTAAATGTTTTTCTTATTTTTTTAGCAGAGTTTATGTGTGTATGTATGCATACAGTGAAGGAAATAATTATTTGATCCCTTTAAGGGTAGGTTAATTTTAACATTGAGAATATCAAAAATAAAATCCAGAAAATCACATTGTATAAATTATATCAATTTATTTGCATTTTGCTGAGAGAAATAAGTATTTGATCCCCTACCAACCATTAAGAGTTGTGTCTCCTACAGACCAGTTAGACGGTCCTAATCAACTCGTTACCTGCATTAAAGACAGCTGACTTAAATAATCGCCTTTATAAAAGACTACAGTCCACAGACTCAAATCGGTCAGACTCTAACCTCTACAACATGGGCAAGACCAAAGAGCTTTCTAAGGATGTCAGGGACAATATCATAGACCTGCACAAAGCTGTAATGGGCTACAAAACTATAAATAAGACGCTGAGGGAGAAGGAGACAACTGTTAGTAAGAAAATGGAAGAAATATAAAATGACTGTCAATCGTCATCGATCTGGGGCACCATGCAAAATCTCAAATCATGGTGTATCCTCGATCATGAGGAAGGTGAGAGATCAGCCTAAAACTACACAGGAGGAACTTGTTAATGATCTCAAAGCAGCTGGGACCACAGTCACCAAGAAAACAATTGGTAACACATTACAGCATAAGGGTATGCTCACGCGGCTTATTGTGGAGTGCATTTCACCGTGTATTGCGCATTATACACGGCAAAATGCGCGCCGCAATTACGGTAATCCATAGCTCTCAGAGACCTATAGATTACGCATCATCCCCCCGCGTGTACAATATGATCGTATTGTATGCGCGCCTGCTACTCCCACAACACACGCCGTATTGCAGCGCATACTTTTCGAGCCACAATTGTGCTGTGTGAACGTACCCTAGTGGTTTGAAATCCTGCAGTGCCCTCAAGGTCCCTGTGCTCAAGAAGGCACATGTGGAGGCCCATCTGAAGTTTGCCACTGAACACCTGGATGATTCTGTGAGTGATTGGGAGAAGATGCTGTGGTCAGATGAGACACAAATTGAGCTCTTTGGCATTAACTCGGCTCGCTGTATTTGGAGAAGAGAAATGCTGCCTATAACCCAAAGAACACCATCCCCACTGTCAAGCATGGAGGTGGAAACATTATGTTTTGGGGGTGTTTCTCTGCTAAGGGCACAGGACTACTTCACTGCATCAATGGGAGAATGGATGGAGCCATGTACTGTAAAATCCTGAGTGACAACCTCCATCCCTCCGCCAGGACATTAAAAATGGATCATCGCTGGGTCTTGCAGCAAGACAATAACCCAAAACAATACAGCCAAGGCAACAAAGGAGTGGCTCAAAAAGAAGCACATTAAGGTCATGGAGTAGCCTAGCTAGTCTCCAGACTTTAATCCCATCGAAAACTTATGGAGGGAGTTGAAGCTCCGAGTTGCCAAGCGACAGCCTCAAAATCTTAATGATTTAGAGACGATATGCAAAGAGTAGTGGACCAAAATTCCTCCTGACATGTGCGCAAACCTCATCAACTACAAAAAATGTCTAACTGCTGTGCTTGCCAACAAGGGTTTTGCTATCAAGTATTAAGTTTTGTTTGCCAGAAGGATCAAATACTTATTTCTCACTGCAAAATGTAAATAAATGTATAGAATTTATACAATGTGATTTTCTGGATTCTATTTTTGATATTCCCATCTCTCAATGTTAAAATTAACCTACCCTTAAAATTATAGACTGTTTATGTCTTTGTCAGTGGGCAAATTTACACAATCAGCAAGGGATCAAATAATTTAAGTGGAGCCCCTTTCTTGGATATTATAAAAAGATTTACCTGATTGCATTCATAAAAACTATTGAAATGCTGCGGATTTTACTACATATGGCTTCAGTGGATTGAGATATAGCTCAATGCATACCCTTTGAGATCCGAATTCAGAGTGCCACACACATTAAACAAATTTTGTAATGGGATGCTCACACGGTGTTCATGCTTTTAATAAGCAACACACAGGGTAATCAAAGCATTGTAGGTCGAATTAGGTAATTGGCTTAAGAATGTTGAGAAAAACTGCTCTAGAGGGACTCCTCTTTAGTCCCCTTCTTAGTGCATGTCCAATAAGGACAGAGACCAATATCAGTCCAGTACTTGTCAGTTTGGCATTAATGTCTCAGTGCCTATTAATGCACCATGACATACAGGAACGTCCTGGTGATCGTGCGGGCACAGGAGCTGAAAAGTTCAAACGCCACTCATTCATAGATAAGGGAATATATGGCGCTGCTCTGCAAGTTTTCTCACTCGACTTCGAGTTTTACAGTGGTGACTGCCGAATACTTGTACCAAAAGTATAACCCAGTATAACAACCATTTCATTGCCAATTGCTACTTTTGTGCGGTTTTTCATACATGTTACCTCCATGTCATGGTTGATTCATGGAGAGAACAAGTAGGTAGATTAATTAATCCAACATAATAAAGGTTATTAAAAGAACTGCCCAGTCCTTCCTGAATCATCACCTAGTTTAAAGGGGTTGTCTCACCACGCTGTTTCACAGACCAAAGGCAGCTTTCATTCATGCATCCTGTCTTTCCCTGGTCAGGCTGTGGGTGATTAGCATATCAGCTCAGTATTCAGAATCAGAAGAGAACGATACATAAACATGTTTTTATTGTGTAAAACAGTATTTTTTTTAAAACTTACAACATAAAAAAACAATATAAATTGTGTATCGCCAGAATCTTATCTTTGGGCAGAGTTAAACTAACATGTCATTTATACTGCATGGTGAGTGCTGTAAAAAAATAAAAAAAAACTGTACCAGGATTGTTGTATTGTCTTCATCCTGCGTCCCGATAACGGATTTAAAGGCAATCAAAAAGTCATGTATATCCTAAAAATGATACCAATAAAAATGTCAACTCAACCCAGGAAAAAACAAGCCCCTGTACAGCTCTGTATAGAGAAAAATAAAGTTATGGCTCTCAGACTATGGCGATACAAAAATGTGCTCATTCTTCTAAATAAAAGTGTTTTTATTGTGTAAAAGCAGTAAAACATAAAACAATATACAAATTGGATATTGCTGTAATCGTATCGACCTGCTGAGTAAAGTTAGAATGTGACTTATACCACATGGTGACTGCTGTAAAAAATAAAAAAAACACTACCAAGATTGCTGTATCTTGCGCATTCTGCCTCCAAAAAACTGTGACAAAAAGAGATCAAAGCTTCATGTGAAATGCATCATTATACCAATAAAAATGTCAACTCATCCAGCAAAATACAAGCCCTTAAACAGCTCCACATACAAAAAAATAAAAAAAGTTATGCCTGTCAGACTATGACAACATAAAAACGCAATTTTTTACAAACCCCTTTCTATTGTGTAAAAATAGCAAAACTATATAAAATTTATATCCTTGTAATTGTACCGACTTGCATAGTAAAGTCCTCATGTCATTTATACTGCATGGTGAACAATGTAAAAATTAAGCCCAAAAAACAATGGCGGAACTGCAGGTTTCATTTTATTCCCATGTCCCTAAGCTAAAAAAAAAAAAATAAATACAATCCCAAAAACTATGGAACACCTGTATACCCAAATTGCACAATACACCCCTAGATGAGATCACTGAGGGGTGTTAAATCTAAAATGGGGTGACTTATGGAAGGTTTCAACTGTTCGGATACCCACCAAAATCTGCTTTTCATAAGCCAAATCGCGTTCCCTCCCTTGTACGCCATGCTATGAGCCTAAACAATAGTTTACACCCACATATAGGGTATTGACAAACTTGGAAGAAATGGTGTAATAAATTTTGGGGTGGTGTTTTACAGGATTCCTTGTAAAAATCACATTACAAACTGCATTTTATTGGAAAAAAAATTACATTTGTTCTTTTCACAGGCTAATGTTAGAAACCGTTGTCTAACACCTGTGGGGTTGATATACTTATAACACCTCTGGATATATTCCTTAGGAGGAGTAGTTTCCCAAATTAGGTATCTAATTTCCCAAAACCCAGTAGATGCTCCTCCCATTCTGAGGCTTGCAGTTAAGTCAAATAGTGCACTAGGGACAGATATGGAATCTCTAAAAACTGCAGAATCAGGGGAAACAATATTGAGTTGGATTTTCCTGCTACCATTTACTGTATTCCAGTAAATAATGGATAAAAATTGAAAATCTGCTTTAATTTCTGTGAAACACCTAAAGGGTTAAAAAACTTTCTAAGTGTTATTTTGAATACCTCGAGGGATACAGTATCTTAGATGGAGTAATTTATTGGGGCGTCTAACATACAGATCCCTCAAAGCCACGTAAGAATTGGACTGGTCTTTAAAAAAAATCTGTTGCAAAGTTTCTTGAAAATGTTGCTCCAAAATGTAAGAGCCCCTTAATGCCCTAAAAAAATAAAAGATTGTTTAAAAAATGATGCCACCATAAAGTAGACATATGGTAGATGTTCATTATTTACTATCTTGTTGGGTATGACTATCTGCCTTCCATGCAGAAATTTTTAAACTTTGAAAATGGCAAATTTTTCCAAATGTTCACATTTTTTATATTTTTCAACAAATAAACAAGGATTGTTTCAACCATAATTAATTGCCAAATTAAAGTACATTGTGTCACGAGAAAATCTCTGAATCACATGGATAGGTAAAAGTATCAAAAAAATTTTCACAGAGAAAGTGACATGTCAGATTTGAAAAAAGGGCTAGGTCCTTAAATCCAAAACAGGCTTAGACCTTAAGGAGCTAAAGTGGTTGTCTCACGGCAAAGATTAGCTTCCAACATGTAGGGAACAGTAAATGAAGATGGTTTCCAAATACATTGCTTTGTTTATTTTTCTTTGTTGAGGAAGCAAAAGTGATTTTATCAGCTCTAAATGCACTCCAGTTTCTCTAGGTTACCGACCTGATCTGCCCTGCTCTCCCCTGCTGTTTGTCTTATGATAGCAGGGATGTCGTCATCACACAGGTCGTCACACAGAACTGCCGGAAGCTTGAGAACTTGATCTAAACTAACAAAGACAGGATGCATGAATGAAAGCTGCTTTTGGTCTGTAAAACAGCGAGGCGAGAGAACCCCTTTAAACTAGGCCATGATTCAGGAAGGACTGGGCATTCAGTATCCTCCGTTAGAATAACAATTAAGTTCTTTTAGTACTCAAACTTTTATTATGTAGGATTAATTAATCCACCTAAGGCTGCGTTCACACGGCACAGGACAAATACCGTCCGGTTTGCCGGCCGGTATTTGTCCTGTTTTGCGGCCGTCCCCACAACCGCGGGTGGGGGGGGTGGGGGGCTTTTCTCCGCGATGAGCGGAGAAAAGCCCTCCCATTGAGGTGTTCATATTCCCTCCGGAAACCGGACGGTAGAATTTAACATGCTCAATGTTTTTTGAGCGACCCGCGGGCCCGGCAAAACCGGTTTGGGGGGAAAACCGTTTCAGTGGGGACATCTGCACGGGTTTTCCGTAGAGCACAATTGTGCTCATTTTCGGCCGGTTTTTCAGGCAGTCTGAAAAACCCGCCAAAAACCCATGCCGTGGGGACATGCCCTAATTGTTCTCTCCATGAATCAGCCATGACATAGAGGTAACATGTATGGAAAACCACACAAAAGTAGCAATTAGCAATGAAATTGTTGTTATACTGGGTTGCACTTTTGATGAAAGTATTCGGCAGTCACCATTGTAAAAATAGAATTCTAGTGAGGAAACTTGCAGAGCAGCCCTGTTTATTCTCCTATCTACGAATGAGTTGCCTCTGAACTTTTCTGTGAGCAATGCTGGTGCTCATTTTTATCACACACCAATAAAAGTTATGTTGGCTTACAGGAATATTTGGGGAAAGGATTTTGGGAAAGGGTTTAAAAAAGGGAGGTTTGGGAATCGGGGGCCCCCGGGATCCTTTGAGTGGAATCTTTCATTATCCCTGCAAAAAGGGGGTGGAGAGGGAGCAAAAACTCCAGATCCCCGGTAATCCCATGGGATGCCTGTGCTTTGCCTTCCTCCGCTGCTCCAGCCTTACTTGTAAAAAGAAAGCCTTACCTCTTACCTTTGTGCCCCCCCCCTCCACCCGCTAATCTTGCTCTAAAACCCCTAAAACTTTCACATTATTGTTTAACCTTATGCCTCATATCTACAAGATGCCCTTTTGTGACAAAGGTAGGGCCCGGGAAATTTAAAATGTTATGGAAATTCTATTGTATCACGGAAAACCCTTTTTACAAAAATGTTCCTTTTTAAGAAATTTTTAAAACCCTTTTGTTTTTTTGGGGAAAAATTTAAATTTACCCCATTTTTTTGTATAATACCAGAATTGGTGTGCCGGGGTTTCCTACTATAATTTGTGATGAAACCTTCAAACCGACAAAAAAAGCCAAAAAAAAAAATCAAGCTTTAAATTTAAAATTTCCCCCTCAAAAACCCCTGGAATTTTTTGTTCGGGGGTAAAAGCTGTAAACAAAAGGTCAAAATGAGGACACAAATTAAAAAACACTCGTCACTTTCTTTTCTAAGGCTCGCTAACACTTTCACAAGACAAATCTTAAATGAAGACACAATTTGTCTGACCTGCTTTTTGAGTACATAATACTTTGTTGTTTGGGGAAAATTTGGGAAACCGGGAAGGAAAAAAGGGGTTTCCCAAAGGTTCCCAAAAAAACTATTAAGGATTTGGCTGTTAGGGTTCCACAAAAAATTAATTAATAGTTGTGGGCTTTACATCAGAAGGATTATTACAGGGACCTAACTGGGTAAAAATTTTAATGACGGGAATTGTGTCACATGACCCGGAATAGAGGAAATTTTAAACATAAGCTTTCCTCTAGGCAAACAGAAGATTAATATGATTCATACAAACAAAAAACTTCTGTCCCAAACTAAAAAGGGGCAAAACCCATCATCTTTCCTTTTGAAGAAATCCCCCCAAAATATCTGAAAACCCAGTTTATTAATACTTTATCCAAAAAAACCAAAATAGAAACGGGGAATTTTTTTAAAACTCCTGAAAATAGAATTTGAAACATCTATATTCTTTATGCTTTTGTACGGAGTTTCCATATTTAAGGGTCCAAAAAGGGTTATAAACCATTTTTTTTTTTCCTATAATTTAAATCCCAAGTTTAAATCAAAAATTTAAAAAAACAAAGAAACAGATTTTCCCCCAAGCATTAAAGGGAGCAATGAAAAAACCCAAAACAAAATAGCCCCCTTGGGTTTAAAAGGGGGAACCTGTCAAAAAAAATTATCCCCCCCTTTTGCTGAAGACGAACAAGCTAGTGTCAGACCTGCGTTCCCACGCAAATTTTCCCCAAAATTTTTTTAAGTTTGCTGTAGTTTTAAAGTTTAAATGTTTCAAATCTTATTCATGAGGGGTTTAGCCTCGGCCCCCAAAGGCAAAGGCCCCACCTACGGAAATTTATTTCACTTTTTTCTACCTATTCAAAGAAATGGGTTTTTCAGTTAGTGGGGGTGCCTCCGGGGGGGGGGGTTTTGAAAAAAAAAATCTTTTGTTTAACTCTTTTCTGTCTGAAAAAAATGCAGATTTGAGCAAATTTAAAAACCCGAAAACTACAGGATCTTATTGAAAAGGGACAAAGCGCGGAAAAAGCAGGTCTGACACTAGCTTGTGCTTTCCTCAACAAGGGGGGCATAAACTATGTGACAGGTTCTCTTTAAGGGGATGTCCAGTGTGTATAAAAAATTAAATACGAGGTTTATTGGCAACACCGGAGATAAGTAGAGACACACTTGGGGGGTGTTTTTAAGCAAAACCAGACAACACTGCTTCCTGTGTGTAACATTATGGGGGAATTTTAAAAAATTAAGCCCCCCAAAAATATCAGGAAAAAAAATTTTGGACTTTCAGTAATCCCTCCTTGGGTTGGGAATTTTCCCAAAACCAAAAGGTACCTCTTTCTTTTTTAAAAAACAATTATAAACAAGTAAAAACCGATGGGGAAAAATCCAGCCCTCATTCCAAACCCCAGAAAGGAAGGCTTGTTTCTGGGGGGGGCTGTTTAAAAACAAATCTGTCACAAGAACCATTTTTTTTTCCCCAAAATAAACAAGTAAAAGCCAGTTAATGTTTGTAAATTTCACACGGGCCCCAAAAACTGCATTTTTTGGGGAAATGTCTTGTGGTTTACAAAACTAAAATTAAACTGTTTGGCCATAATGACCATTGTTTCATTTGGAGTAAAAAGGGAAAAAGCCAGGAAGTCTAAGAACAAACCTCCCAATTGTGGAAAAACGGGGGGGGCGCTCTGTTTTGGGGGTTGTTTTTCTGCAGGAGGGTGGTGCACTTCACCAAAATAATGGCCCCATTAGGTAAGAAAATTATGTGGCAATAAAGAAGAAACTCAAGCAACCATCAGGGGGGTTAAAGCTTGGATGGAAAAAAAGGGTTTTCCCAAAAGGACAATGAACCGGGAAACATACTGCCAAACTGGTTACAAAATGGGTTAAGGTTTAAAATCAATGTTTTTTGGGGTGTCCATTTACAAAACCCCCAATCTCAAAAGTATTTAAAAAATTTTGCTGAAAAGGCAGGGGTGGCAAGGCGACCTACAAACATGAATCAGTTACAAAAACCAAATTTTGTCAGGAGGAAAAGGGCCAAAAAATTTCCACCAAATATTGTGAGAAACTTGGGAAGGATACCAAAAAAAGTTTTACCCAAAATCATAAAAATTAAGGGCAATGCTACCAAAAAACTAATGAAAAAGTAGGGAAACTTTTTTTACTTTGCAGAAAGCAAAAAAAAAATGGCTTAAAAAAAATTTTTCCCCCTCTCAAATTTTCCTAGCATTTGGCAAATTTTTAAATAATTTTTGGTTTAAAACCTAATTGACCTAAAAAGGTAAATTTATTCTAAATTTTACGTCAGACAGGAGAAAATTATGCTTTTTTTGTCTTTTTTTTTAATTTTTATGTAAACTTCTGGTTTCAACTGTAAATAAATGGCATGTGACTGCTGCATCCAATCAGTGATCATAATGTTGAGGTCCTTCTTCACAAGAAGATTTGAGTAGACAGAAGCCTGGAGTGACCCAGCGCTGGAATAAAGGAGCGGAGAAAGGTGAGCACTTTTTTTATGGCGGACTAAGAGCTTCCTATTTATTTTTTATACCAACCAGATAACCCCCCTTTAATTCACGGGAAATTTAAATTCAAATTTTATCAATTAAGCGCAAGAATGCAAAAAAAAAAAGCATCGCATTTTTACAAAATTTTTATTACCAAGACACCCATTTTTTCCTGTCAGTTCGGTCATCTTTTCAAACTGTGGCATCCCAAAAGTATACAAAAGCATTTGGGTTTTTAGCAAGCAATTTTTCGAAAGCTAAAGAACAATAGGGTTAGCCCTCCCTCCAAAGGAACATAAAGACTTAACTGATCACCCCCCTATTCCAGGGAGGCTTTAAAGTGTGGGTGGTTTAGGGAAATTGCCCCACAACTTCAGAAAAGCCATTCCTATTCAACGATTATGCTGTCAAGAACCTATTAAACAATGTACTGTTAGGAAGCACTGAAAATAACTGTGCTTTACTTTAAGTCAAATGAATAATGGGGCAATTGATAGAGATATGCGTTGAAATATTTTTGTTTCTGACACTTGGTGACCCCCTCTCTATACACCTGAAGAAGCCAGGTGTTGGACGAAATGAACGTAGAGTCGACTCAGTGCTATTCCCAGGTCCTCGTAGCTTTCTTATTATTGGACTGTACTAAAACCTTCATAGGTTCACTATGTATCATCTTTATATGATTTCTTAATGATGAATAGCATGCAATTGTCCTGTGACAAAGCAGTGTTCCATAGCACTTCCATTTTTAGCTGTGCATTTGTGATCATTGTTATTCGTGTTTTTTATGTCATTGTTAATGTAGTATTTTTGCAATAAAATTGGCTATTTTTGGATAGGTTTTAGTTTAGTTTTGTGTTTTCGATGTTGGAGGCGGTACTTCGGTAGATATAGAAGGTATGTATGGCTTCATTTTAGGCACTCTGAATACTATGTTATAAAGGGACTCCATGCTTAACTGAATGACTAAGAGACCAGGTCCCATGGCTACAAAACAAGACCCATTATCACCCCTGTAACTAGAAGCAGAAGTATAAGTACTACCTGTATCTCCTATTGTAAATTATAACCCTTTAACCCGTGTGTTTGAAGATATGAGTTATTTCTGCCGATATGCTGTGTTTGATTTTCGCCAGACATGGCATTGTGCACTATGGCCAAACATCTCCATTTCCTTCTGGAACCAATGTCTTTTGGACGAAGGAGACCAATCTTTGAAAAAATGGCTCTGTAACCCTTCAAACACCATTTTACATCAAGAACTACTTTTCTAAGGTCATTGCTGATGTCTTTCCTCCTTGGAGTTCTGTTAACAAATGCCTTAACCCCTTACCGCCGGAGCCGAGTTTTTGGCCTCTCTGACAGAGTCCCAGAATTTGAAATCTGTCATTGTTCACTTTATGTGAGAATAACTTTTTGGACACTTTACACCTATCCTAGTGGATACAGAGAAGACTGTTCTTTCCTCTGTGACACGCGTTGTGGCTATATAAGATATAAAGAAATTTTTTGGTCTCAAAAAATATGATTTGTTTAATTGTGAAAACACTATCAAAATATGGGTGAAGAAATGTGAAAAATTAACCATTACTCAAACGTCAAGAAATTTCTGCATGTAAGACAGATAGTAATTCCACTCAAAATAGTTTATAACCTACATCGTTACCATATGTCTGCTGTAGTTAGGCATCATTTTTTTTAAATGTCTTTTTTTTTTTTATACGACATAAGGGGGCTTATAAATTTAGTAGAAATTTTAAAAAATTTTCAACGAAATCTGTGCAATATACATATTTTTTAGGGACCAGTCCAGTTCTTAACTTGACTTTGATTGAACTGTAAGTTAGATACCCACCATTAAATGACCTCATCTAAGAAACTACAGAACCCCTTATAGTAATCAAAACCACATTTCAGAATTTTATACAACCCGATTAGGTGTTTCACAGAAATTAACGCAAAGGTGAAGTGAAATTTCAGCAATTCACCTTTTTTCAGATTTTCAATATTTTATGCATATTTATACAAGAATAGCGGATAGAATGTGATCAGTGAGAAATGCAAATTAATATTGAGATTCCACCAAATTCTGCGCCAGTTTCAGAGATATCCTATGTAGGCCCCTAGTGCTTATTTGGCTCACCACAAGCCCCAGAATAGGCGAGGAGCGACCTACTGGAGCTCTGGGGCCACAATTTTCAATACATTTATTTAGGGCCATTTCAGGTTTGCGACACCAGAGAGGTTCCAAAACGTAATAGAATATGAGGGGGGGTCCCTAAAACAGACCCCATTAATGAGGAAACTGTACACCCTTCTAAGGATATATCCAGGTTGCAGTGAGTATATCGACCCCTGACAGGCCGTTTCACAAATTTTTTTAGCGTTCGGCTCAGAAAATAAAAAAATATCTATTAATTTTTTTCCAATACATCTGCAAGTTTTAGCTGAGATTTTTAATTTTTGTACAAGGAATCTTGGAGAACAAAAAAGCCCAAAAATTGTGTTACCAATTTCTTCCAAGTTCGCAATACCCATACATGTGGGGTGGTAAACTGCTGTTTGAGCGCCAAGCAGGGGACAAGGGAGCGGGAGTGTTATTTGGGCTTTTTTGGCGCACAGAAACATGGTGGGGCCATGTCTGCTGCATCTCCCAAGCCCCCAAAGTACTAAAACAGTGGAAACCTTCCAGCAGTTGCTTACCATTTAGGATATAACACGACGCCCCCTCAGGGATCTCACCTAAGGGTGTATTTTGCGCATTTCTGGGCGCGACAGTGTTCCGTATGATTTTTTTTAGCCATTTCAGGGCCATGGAAATGGAGTGGGGGAAAGCGCATTCCGCCCATTGTTGATTTTGGCCTTCATTTTTACAGTATTCCCATTATATCGGGATAATGAGACGGGATACCTTAACTATGGTGTCGGGTCTACGAATTACCAATGTATATAAAATTTTATATAGTCTTTTCTAATGTTTTAATTACTTTTCAACACAATAGAAGCGAGTTTAATAAAAAGTTGGCGTATTTTAAGTTGTCGTATTCTGAAGCCATAGCTTTGCCTTAATTTTTGCACTATGGAGCTGCTTTCTGTGGAGGCTTGTTTAGAAAGTGAGGGGCGACGTAGTATCTGTGATTGTTTTTATCTGATACCATACGGGGGCTATGATGCTTCTGATCAGCTTTTTATTAAGGCTTTTGCGTGACATTTGTACAAAATACATTGCGAATCCTGTAGATCGTTTTTTATTTTAATTTTTTAACAAGCGTCACCTGTGCTGTATAACTGACATGGCTAGTTTTAACTCAGCAGGTTCTGATTACGATTACAGCGACAACCACCACATTGTATATTTTTTAATGCGGGGTTTTTTTTTTTTCTTTTTTTTTTACTGCTTTTATACACAATAAAAATAACACACATTTTTTGAAAAGGTCAAAACACGTTTATGCATCCAACCTGGCGAGTCTGAGAACAGCACAAATTTTAACCCCCCTTTTGATTATTTTTCTGTTTAGAACTGTATAGGGACTTATTTCTTTTGCGCGATGATTTGCACGTTTCTTATTGTAATATTTTTGGGGGGACAAGACTTTATGATCAGCTTTTAAATCCTGTTTTTTTGGCAAGGCGTAGGGTGAAGAAAACAATACCTGCACATCCGAAGCAGTTTTCTTTACTTTTTATTTTTATATAGCGTTCACCGTGCAGTATCCGTGACAGAGTCTGTAGCTTTTTACTCTGTGGGATGTGAGACGATTACGGTGATCACCCAATTTATGAGTAGTTTTTTTATTTGAAAGCACAACTCTTTCTTCGTTTGACAAACAAAAATAAGTGCTTTTATTATTGTGTAAACAACAATATTTTTATCTGCATCGCTATCTTCTATCAGCCAGAACTTTTTTAATTTTTCGTATACAAGCTGTGTATAAGACTTTTTTTTGCGTGATGAACTGACGTTTTAATGTGGCACTCACTTTGATGTTGTATATGAGGTTATTTATATTACTATTTTACTCCATTTATGTCTGCTTGCGGGATGAACAAACAACGCGATACTTTCTGTGACTGTTTCTTTTGGGTTATTCTTTTTTACACGGCGTTCACCGTAAATCTAAAAACGGTTAAATTAACATGACAGATTTATAGTGTGGGTCGCATACGCACGCGGCGATACCGAAATAAAGGTACTTTTATTTATTTTTCGATCTTTTTTAGGGCGAACGGCGTTTGTAACAGGGAAAAGGGCGCGTTACGGATGTTTTATTTTTATTTTTCTGATGTTAGTGTTTTACCTTTTTTAACACTTTTTTTAAACTTTTCACATACTTTCTTTACACTTTCCCCCATGTGGGAATTGCATGAACGATCGTATAGACTTCATTCCTGACAAATAGGAAACCAGCATACAGACTTATAGCTGAATCCTGTCTGCCATGGCAACCGTCCTTCAAACGCCTGCCCACAATGCAGCTTGTGTCAATCGTGACGTCACCTAAAGACAAACAACCGGAATGCTGATCAATCAGCGTCACGGGCAGATCTGGTCAGAGAGATCCGGTATCCACTGGGCGTTCAGCGCCGTTACCTACTAACCGCGATTATCTCGCGGCCCGGATCACGGGCAGGCAGGAGCTGCACTCCTGCCGCCCGCGTGCCCACGATGTCGCGACCACGATGTCCCGCCTCCCACTACCCCCCCCACGCCCCCGGCCCCCGCCAACCCCCCCAACCTAACCCCCGCAGCACCCCCTCCACTACCCCCACCCCAACTGCCGCCACCCCCCCACCCCACAGCCACCGGACTAACCCCACGCTACATCGGGAGGGGGTTAATCCCACCCGTGCCGAGCTAACTCCCGGCCGTGGGGGAACTGCGGCATGATGCCAAATCGGTGAATATACCGCCTGGTTCCATGCCGCGATCCTTGCGCGCAAAGGCAATCACGCGTTTGCTGAGAGCTGCGCAAGATCCAGCTTGAACGTACTACAAACGGCAATTTCGCAGGGTAACCCCTGACCCACAACCCGACATTGCCGATGAATACGACAAATGTCTCGTAAGGGGTTTAAAGGGGTTTTGCCAACAGATCTACTGTAGAACTCTGGGATCCTCCAAAATGGCGTATTTAATCACTTTTACTAAATATATGTCATCAAAAAAAGTTAAGTCCCTCTGAGAGACAACAGCCGATTTACATGCCCCTTGGTTTCCTGACAGTTTACATTAGACACCACGACACAGGCTGCAATGAGCTGAATCTGGCCACACTGGCGTTGTTAGTCGCTTCTTATCCTGGACTAGCGATAACACGTTCAATAAGCTTTGAAGGGACTCGTGGGGAAGAAAGATCCTGTGACTTTATAACGAGGCAGCGTTGTTTCTCAACCTCCAGTCCTTCCACGACCCACCAACAGGTCATGTTTTTCAGGATTCCACAGTATTTGACAGATGATATTTGGACAGTTCAATATAATTATGTGTCATGCATTCTATGGGATACTCCTGAAAACAATGACCTGGGTGTGGGTTATTGAGGACTGGAGTGAGAAACACAGGCATACAAATCACTGTTTGTAATGTAATTAACATCTCTGAGTAAACATGCAAACCACCCTTCCTGGGATCTCTGTCTCAGCCCACCTCCCTCTTTCCCAGCAGCTATCATGAAGGAATGAAAGAGGCTGGCCCTGCTGAGCTTATCTTCTCTCCTGTAAGCAAATAAAGGAGAAATAAACGAAGCAATACTTGTGCACAAAACAGTTCTCCTCTCTGTTGAGGCATTAGCAAAACAATGTTTGCTCAACAACATAGACTGAGTCTAACAGGAACATGCATGGGAGGTGGAAGTGGATCACATCACAGACAGGAGGTACTTGTTTTTTTTTAAACAACAGCGAAACACAACACCCCTTTTATAAGCCACAAGAGAGGGGAGTATCAGCCTGTTAGGTAAGGAACTCACTTCTTGGCAAAACCCCTTTAATGCTTCAGTACTAAACACCTAATACCTCAAGAAAATATCTAAACATCCATGCAGGTAAATCCTTATAGGGATGAGAACTCAGAAAACAAGATAGAACAGACAATATCCCTATTATACACTTAGACACAAGTGAGAAAATTTGGCCCGATAAGGGCGGTCCCACCCCTCGTGGACTAACCCTATTGCGCCCTATAGAAGTGGTCAGACTTGATGATGATCAGTTAATCAAATGCATTTGATTAGCATCACCCCGCTGCTACTTAGCTCCTCAATTCCTATGAAAGCTATAAGGGTGTAATTAATTTTTCCACAAACAGTTTCTGCTTTTTGGGCTAGTTTTTGTCAAATAAATAATAGTTAAGTGTAATTTGTCATGTTTTGATGGTAATCTGAGGTTGTAGTTGCCTAAATTTAGGAGGGTGTACTCTCTTTTTCTCATGACTGTACCTGGTCATGAGAGTGAACAGCATATGACAAATTCTTATTGTTTATGCAGGAGGATATTTAGCAAATGAAGCGTTATTGCTTGATTATAAACACAACACAAAATCCCACAACTTACCTCCTCTGTCCGGTTTTGACTTCGTTGGAGTGGAAGGCTTAGCATGGATCTGAAGAGGTTTTTCTGTGGATGGAGTCTGAGGCATTGCCTGAATAAAGAAGTCGGCTACAGTCATCAGGAATTCCACACTTGCACATACATATAGTTTCTCCAAGATTGCTGTGATGCAACGCTCTTGCCCTGTTTGCTTGTAGCTTATATCGATCATACTGCGTGTACTAGAGGCATCTGTTTGGTCAATCATTCTAGTAAAGGGTAATGAATAGATCAGTCACGTTGAGGTTCACATGCATGTCAATATTCAGAAATAGATAAATTCATTGCAATCATACAAAAATTTTATGAAATAATGCAAAGTCATCTATAAACTACTCTGTTGATGAATGCCCTGACAGCTAACTGATCGTGGTTGTTGGTTTCACAGCTGTGCCCCTCCCCAATCTGCTAAATCAGCAAGATGCACAGCTCAAATTAATAATAATATATTATTATTATTAATAATAAATTAGTAATATGAAAGTATCACTTTGTAATCAGATATTGGGTAAACCAAAGCAAAAGCCAGACTTCTGCAAAGGCTTTTTGGTCTAGCTTACAAACAGTAGTGCCAAAGAGGGGAGGTAAAAAATTCCCAAAAAGGACAGGTTAAAATGGAGAACCGAGAGCTGGAAATTACCATAAAGTGTTTCACTATTAGGTATGTAAGCAAAACCTGTTAAATGATTTTCAAACTGACCACAACTAACTAGTCTCACAAGAACAGAGTACATGTTTATAAAGTAGTGTCCAGAAAGAAATCAATTAAATGGCACAGTTACTCACAACAAATCCAACAGCAGCATGCAATGTCCACTACCCATAGGTACAAATTGCAAGATGGTTATAAATGCACCTCCTTGGTGCTCAGTGGCATAAAAGCAGAAAATCTTAAATATTGCCAAGTACACGTTTATAACTGATGTCAATAAAGACTTTGAGTTATAATTGAATCATACAAGCTAAGTGAAATTATTTTTTTTTTTAATTCAGCAAACCCCAAAAATATGTTTTTTAAAAATAAATAAATGTAGGGGTGAAATAGGCTTTATAGAAAGCACTCTCACTATAAACACAAAAATACAGGCCTGGCTGCCTAAGGCCACATTAGTATTTATACAGTGCCTTGCGAAAGTATTCGTCCCCCTTGAACTTTTCAACCCTTTGCCACATTTCAAGCTTCAAACAAAGATATAAAATTAATTTTTTTGGGTGAAAAATCAACAAGTGAGACACAATTGTGAAGTGGAACGAAATGTATTGGATATATAGACTTTTGTAAAAAAAAAACAAAAAAAACTGAAAAGTGGGGCATGCAATATTATTCGGCTCTTTCAGTGCAGCAAACTCACTCCAGAAGTTCAGTGAGGATCTCTGAATGATCCAATGTTGTCCTAAATGACTGATGATGATAAATATAATCCACCTGTTTGTAATCAAGTCTCCGTATAAATGCACCTGCTCTGTGATAGTCTCAGGGTTCTGTCTAAAGCGCAGAGAGCATCATGAAGACCAAGGAACACACCAGGCAGGTCCGTGATGCTGTTGTGGAGAAGTTTAAAGCCGGATTTGGATACAAAGAGATTTCCCAAACTTTAAATATCCCAAGGAGCACTGTGCAAGCGATCATATTGAAATGGAAGGAGTATCAGACCACTGCAAATCTACCAAGACCCGGCCGCCCCTCTAAACTTTCATCTCAAACAAGAAGAAGACTGATCAGAGATGCAGCCAAGAGGCCGATGATCACTCTGCATGAACTGCAGAGATCTACAGCTGAGGTGGGAGAGTCTGTCCATAGGACAACAATCAGCCGTACACTGCACACATCTGGCTTTTATGGAAGAATGGCAAGAAGAAGCCGTTTCTCAAAGATATCCATAAAAAGTCTAGTTTAAAGTTTGCCACAAGCCACCTGGGAGACGCCAAACATGTGGAAGAAGGGGCTCTGGTCAGATGAAACCAAAATCTAACTTTTTGGCCACAATGCAAAATATGTTTGGCGTAAAAGCAACACAGCTCATCACCCTGATCCCCACTGTGACACATGGTGGTGATAGCATCATGGTTTGGGCCTGCTTTTCTTCAGCAGGGACAGGGAAGATGGTTAAAATTGATGGGAAGATGGATGGAGCCAAATACAGGACCATTCTGGAAGAAAACCTGTTGGAGTCTGCAAAAGACCTGAGACTGGGACGGAGATTTATCTTCCAACAAGACAATGATCCCAAACATAAAGCAAAATCTACAATGGAATGGTTCACAAATAAACGTATCCAGGTGTTAGAATGGCCAAGTCACAGTCCAGACCTGAATCCAATCGAGAATCTGTGGAAAGAGCTGAAAACTGCTGTTCACAAACGCTCTCCATCCAACCTCACTGAGCTCCAGCTGTGCGCCAAGGAAGAATGGGCAAGAATTTCAGTCTCTCCATGTGCAAAACTGATAGAGACATACCCCAAGCGACTTGCAGCTGTAATCGCAGCAAAAGGTGGCGCTACAAAGTATTAACTTAAGGGGGCCGAATAATTTTGCACGCCCCACTTTTCAGTTTTTTATTTTTTACAAAAGTTTAAAATAGCCAAATAAATTTCATTCCACTTCACAATTGTGTCCCACTTGTTGTTGATTCTTCACCAAAAAAAATAAAATTTCATATCTTTATGTTTGAAGCCTGAAATGTGGCAAAAGGTTGAAAAGTTCAAGGGGGCCAAATGCTTTTGCAAGGCACTGTATATGAAGCATAATTAATAGAATTGCATAGACAAAAGGAAGCAACAAGGTTACACTGTTTACATGTGGAGAAAATAGACCTGAAAAAAAAAAACAGATAAAAGTAAGCATATTTTCAGGTATTGACAGACCTGGATGTTGCCCTGGTTAAGCCTTCTCTAAGATCATCAAGAGTGCATGTTTTGAGATGAAATGAGAAATCAAGAGAGTTATCTGCACTCATCTTTCCCGAGGATGACAAAAGATGTAGCCTCAGTTCTCCCAGACGCAAGTTTTCATTATGAAGCCAGTCAGAAGCCACCTAGTGCGAAACAGTAACACAATATCTTCTGGATGAAAGTTTTCCGTGTTGCTTGAGAAAAAAACTATTACTGCAATTGTATAATAAAAGTTGTGCATCTTAATGTGTTTAATTCTTATCTTTCACTGTAAATGGAAACACTTGTGAGATGTGGAATATCAGTCGTTAAAGGAAACCTATCACATATCCTAGGTTGCCCTTGCTGATGGCAGCTTAAAGAGAACCTGTCACATAATTTATTCCCTCTTGCTGAGGACAGAACAAGCTAGTGCCAGACCTGCTGTTTCCAGCGCGGTGTCCCTTATTCTGTAAGATGCTGTAGTTTTCCAGTATTTAGTGCTCAAATTTGTAGTTTTCATCCAGAAAAGTGTCATTTAAAGAGTCCGTTTTTTCAAACCCCGCCCACCTGAAACTAGCCACACCCACCTCACACCTGAAAAACCTATAATGCTATGTTCACACGGCTTAAATAGGGACGTATTTCGCCCAGTATTTTGCGGGGCACTGCGCTCAATACGTCCCAATAATTACGGTAAACCACAGTTCTCATAGAGAACTATGGATTACGCCTCCTCTCCCCGCTCAAACAATACACCGCGGGGGGAGATAAGTGACATGTCAACTATTCACGGCGTTTAATGCATGTCTATGGGGCCGGCGGGATGCCGGCCCCCTTGCCCCGCGGGAGCTTGCGCCGATTGGTGCGAGCTCCCGAACGTACGGCGTAATTGCGGGGCGTAGTTATGCCCCACAATTATACCGTGTGAACTTAGCCTTACTTTGAAGAGGTAGATCCATGTGAATAACTGCCATGTGGGCGGGGCTAAAACTCCTGAATCTCATATAATAAGGCACACAGCACTGGAAACAGCCGGTCTGACACTAGCTTATGCTGCCCTCAGCAAGGGGGGCATAAAATATGTGACAGGTTCTGTTTTTTTTTTTTTTTTATCAAGAACATTTTTATTATTTTTCTAATAGCATTAACAAATAACACAGAAAGGTATCTCCAGAGTGTGGCAAATGCTGTGGCGGCTAAAAATCTGATCTCATATAATAAGGCACACGGCACTGGAAACAGCAGGTCTGACACTAGCTTATGCTACATTACCAGTCAAGAACAATCCTATTCAACATTCTAATAACATAACTCATTGATGCATGAAGTTTAACTCAAATCAAATATTGGAGCATGTAACAGGTCTAGGCACACGGTTGCACATCCCCCCTCCCTTTTAGTTTTGAGTACTGCTTTGAGACACCTGGTATTTTGTACCCCCTCCCAGTGTTGCTATGCTATTTGTAGCCGACCTAAGGACCCTCCCATTTGGTGTTTGAGATACCAAGTCGAGTCTTTAAATGTTTGCATAAAATCCTGTATCTCCGTATCTGTCATAAAGGTTTCAATAAATTTCCTCCAAGTTTGGAAAAATTTACCTGTTTGTAATTCTTAACTATGGAGCATTGCCATCTTATCCATTATTAAATGGTGTTTGACCATGTTAATGATCATGGACATCGTGGGTACCTTTGCTTTTAACCACTCTGATAGAAGACACCTTTTGGCAGCCATCAATATAATGTGTATTATTTTATCTTTTTTTCTCCTCCTTTCCTGCGTCGGTGTATTAGTGACATTTGGTAAATTATGAAATAACAGCTGTAAAGGATCTACCCTAAGGTGGGTGTTAAATCTACAGTTTTTCTGTTGAACTACATGTTCCCAAAACTGAGAGACTTGCGGGCATGACCATACACCATGATGTAGGTTCGTTCGGGGTTTAGAACATTTAGGGCAAGCCAAAATACGGTCTGGGCACATGGGGTGAGGTGGTATGTTGAAGCCATAAATGGCTCTATGGGCCAACCTAAAATAGGTGTCCCTCCACGATTCATTTCTTATGACTTTCCTTACTTGGTTCCACCCCTCAAGGATGCCCTTCTGCAATGTTAGTGTCAGGGAAGTCCTTGTTCCAACCTCCAAACACCTGCTCGGCGGTACTCATTTCATGTGGAACACGTAGCCCCGCATAAAGTTTGGATAAAGTGTGGTTGGTACCAGGTCCTCCCAACAGAGACTCAAATTTAGTATTGTTCCCAAATCTCGAAAGGTCCCCAATCCTATTCCTCAGAAAACTAATTATTTGATTATATGCAAACAGTTCGGACCCGTCCAGGCTATAGATCTCCTGGAGCTCCCTGAATGTGAGAAACCTATGCTCATGTTGGTTAATTAGGTGACAGGTTCTCTTTAAGCTAGTGACAGTCACCCTGTTTCCAGCATTGTGTACCTTATACTGTACAGTAGTATCAGAGCATTTAATCCTCAAACCTGGGAAGGAGCAAAGCACTCTGCCAGAAAGAAGCCCAGCCTACCCTGGACCCGGTGTTAGCCCCTTCTGCCTGCTATTTATTGAAAGGTTTCTATCTACGATTCTTGGCTTGATGGGGCTAAACTGGACTCATCTCTGGCACAGCGACCAGCTTCCTGCCAAATTTGAGTATTAAACACTCTGAAACCACTGTACTTTACAGCATTGGAGACACCACTGGAAACAGGACAATCAAGCTTATGCTACCCTCAGCAAGGGCAGCATATGCTATGCAACAGGCTTCCTTTCATTGGGTCCAGCAAACACTGATGCATATCTACTTTAGGTCACAGCATGATCATAAGAACTGATATACCGTATGCCTTTTTGGGTCAAAAGAATTGCAGAACAAGGGAATTTTTCCCTAAGGAAATACTACAAAATATTTTTTGGCCGAATAACAAGAATATACAATGAATGTTTCTAGCTTTACAAGAAACCCCCAAAAAATATTTTTAAAAGTAAAAACTAAGTTTCATACCTTTTTAGGGAACGTTCACATTGTGGATTTTGGGGAGAAAAGCATGCTAATTTCCCACCGAAATCCATGCAGAAAAGAATCCCACTATATATTTCCTGGAACAAGCATCCTCAAACTGCGGCGCTGCAGCTGTTGGAAAACTACAACTCCCATCATTCCCACTGTTATAGATCATATAAATGCATGATGGGAGTTGTATTTTTCCCAACAGCTGGAGGGCTGCAGTTTGAGGATGCCTGGTCTGGAATATTTCATGCAGTCTGTGCAGAATAAGCAACGTCACTTATTCTGCGCTGATCAGCCCAATATGTGGGAAAATATGCTGCACATAAGATAGAGTACGCTGCAGAGATCTGAATGGATTTTTATAGCAGTTATGTGGTGGATTTTTTCCATAAGGAAAAATCTTCCATGTGAAAATCCATTGAGGGATTAAAAAAAAAAAATTAAATTAAAAAGAAATCCTCTTTTACAAGAATGGTAAAGAAATGTAAAAACAAATCAGTCACCACTACAGGATTTAAAATGTTGTACTAAACTAGTAAAATACATTGGACACCATATAAAACATGTAGTGTCATCCAAATTTTTTTATCATTGCCGAAAACAACTAATTAGACTTTAGCACCTTCTCTTCAAGCACAGTAAAAAAAAAAAAAAAAAAATCAAGCATCTAATGGTTTGCTACGGACAAAGGAAATATATCACCGATGGGTCCTGATGTTGATTATGTTGGCGGTTATCTTGCCTTAACTGCTTTAAAAGGGATTTCCAACAAAAATTAAAAAAGGGGCAACACAAGTATAATAAAACAAAAGAAGAAAATATAGTCACTTATTAAACTAGTAGCCGTTCCAGCACTGATGCTGCTGGGAGTGTCTCTCAGTCTCCTTTGACTACCTGTTGCTGCAAACTGTGTGCAACGTCTACAAATAATCAGGGGCGTTAGCAGTCACGTGCTATTTATTCCCTTGACATCACCGCTCATGAGCTGTTCACCATCTCAACAATGATATCAAAGGAATGGCACATGGTTGCTGAAGCCACCGACTTGGTGAAGTGATCAAGCGCCATTTGCAAGAACAGGAAGTTAACAAAGACTGAGGAACACAACCAGCTGGAACAGCTGTGAGTAAAAAGTTAAGTATATCAAGCATATGTGGTGGTGTTCTATTATACCAGTACAGATTATTTCTTTTTTTTTTTTTTTTTTTTTTTAATTTTTGTTGGAAAACCCATTTAACAACCATAAGCATTATAGCAGCTACATGGGCCAATGGACACAACAGTCTGGAGACGATCACTGACCTCAAAGAAGGAGTGTTCAAGACACTCTATGAACTGTGCAGAGAGGTAGAGTTGAGTTGTGACCATCAACAAATGCTATATATTGGCGTTATTTTTTATTGTAAACCGGTGTGTGATCATGATAAGGATGGCTGAGACAGTCATCTCTACAGAACAGAAAGAGTCAGTCTAACAGGCTTAGGGGTCAAAGTGAAAATCGCAAGATTTCTGGATTTTTTTATTTATTTTTTTTTAAATAAAACATTGGCATGGAAAAGTTGTACTTGAAAATTAAAATTAGGTTTAATTTCAGACTTCTAAGTCTGTAAGACTTTAGTGTTCTGCAATTTGAAAGATACACCCACCTTACGATTATCATTCTTGTAGAGTACAATGGAAAGATATTCAAAATTAAAGCCGAATTTCAGAGTCACATCAATTGTCTCGTCGCTGGAATGCTGAATATGATCAGAGTCTGTTTTTTCTGCACAAGATTATAAAACAATTACAATTTATTCTGTGGCCAGTATGAACAACTAAAACAAATAATGAATAAAACAAGTTTTTGAAAAGCTGGATTTGGGTCATAAAAACACTATTGGCCACATGTATGAAAACTGTCTTGTTCTAAGATTTTCTTTGTTGCCCATAGCGACCAGAGTTACCCTTATGTTTCATCTAGTGCTCTGAAAGAATGAAATAGGCGCTCTGACTGGTTGCTATGGGCAACAAAGAAAGTCTTAGACCAAGTTTTCATAA
This sequence comes from Phyllomedusa bahiana, assembly GCA_025379985.1. Lineage (NCBI taxonomy): Eukaryota > Metazoa > Chordata > Amphibia > Anura > Hylidae > Phyllomedusa > Phyllomedusa bahiana. The sequence goes on from JAODAL010010276.1 coordinate 74,043, forward strand.
ATGTCCCCCGATGTGCAGATTTGTGAGTTACCATTTCAAAGTCCTATGATAAAATTACATTGTTAGTGTTTAACCCTTTAAGGTCTAAGCCTGTTTTGGAGTTAAGGACCAAGCCCTTTTTTTCAAATCTGACATGTGCCACTTTATCTGTGAATAACTTTTCAACACTTTTACCTATCCATGTGATTCAGAGATTGTTTTCTCGTGACACATTGTGCTTTAATTTAGCAATTATTTTGGTCGATAAAATCCTTGTTTAGGTGTGAAAAATATCGAAAGTTTAAAAATTTCTGTGTGCAAGACACATAGTCACACCAAACAAAATCGTAAATAATGAACATCTACCTAATGTCTACTTTGTGTTGGCATGATTTTTTTAAACATCCTATTATTTTTTAAGACATTTGGGGGCTTTAAAATTTAGTAGCAAATTTTTACATTTTCAAGAAAATTTGCAGAACAGATTTTTTTTTTTGGAACCAGGCCACTTCAGATGTGGTTTTGAAGGGCTTGTATGTTAGAAACCCCCATAAATGACTCCATTTCAGAAACTACACCCCTTAACATAGTCAAAACAGCATTTAGGAAGTTTATTAACCCTTTAGGTATTTTGCAGAAATTAATGAAAAGTGAAAGTGAAATTTCAAAATTTTAACTTTTTTGCAGATTTCCGATTTGTGTTCATTATTCATTGGAACCCCGTAGATTTTACCATGAAATTGCAACTCAATAATGATTCTCCTTATCATGCAGTTTTTAGAAATATCCCACTTGTGGCCCATATGCGCTTTTTGACTCTTTCACAGGCCTCTGAAGGAGCACCTTCTTGTTTTAGCATATTTTTCAGGCTGTATTAGGGTAGTGATGGGCAGTGACAGATGTGGGAACAGAAGTTACAAACTGTCTTTTTAACTGATCAGACAGCTATAACAATATGAGTAAGGGGAACAGGGACTTGGCAATGAATGGGGTTAATTTTTTGTGTGTTTTTCACTGTATGAGCCAGTGATGATCACTGGCAGAAAATTGCTGGAACTTGAAAGTGGCAAACTGTCTGATCAGACAATGGCCACAAATAGATCACAGGGGCAGTGAAGTGATTAGGCAGTGGAGGGGTTAATAAAGTATTTCAGGCTGTGACAGCCCAGATCACAGCACAGGGCACTAGGACCCAGCACAGAAATACCATCTCCTCACTATCTCACACAGAGCAGAGCCCCTGGACATGGATCAGCTGTAATGGGTGAGTCAGCAGACTGACTGACCAATCCCAGCGATCCTCAGCATGTCACAGGACTGCAATGATTGATCACCTGCTGTGTAAATGTGCTAATTAGCTGTCAGAAACAGCAATTAGCATAGAGCTTTCACCTCATCTCTGCACAGGGAGACAGAAAGCTTTCATGACGTTCCTGGAACGTCAGGGTGCATTAACAGGCAGTGAACCATGATGTTCAGGCACGTCAGGGTGCCTTAAAGGGTTAATTCTTTTCAGGAAATTGCAATCTAAAGTTGAAGAATCTAAGAGGTTTGCTGCCCTCGAAATAAGAATACAATTCTGGATCATCAGAGAACGTTATGGCCAATTACGATCAGTCATTTGTCATAATTAGCCGTCATCACATAGAGAAAGCTGGTGTATTATGTTTACTAAGAGGGCTGTACAGTGTTGTCTCCTTAATTAATTTTAAAAAGACACTAACAACTTGGACATTTAGGATATGTCATGAACATCTGATAGATGTAGGTTCCACGCCTAATTACTATGAACAACTAAAACAAACACTGACAAATAATGAATAAAGCGAGTTTTTGAAAAGCTGGATTTGAACCATAAAAACACTATGTGCAGATTTCTAAGTTACCATTTCAAAGTCCTATGGTAAAATTACATTTTTAGTGCTTAATGTTTTATCAAGAAATTGTGATCTAATGTGGAAGAATCTTAGAGGTGTGCTGGTCTCGAAATAAGAATACAATTCTGGATCATCAGAGAAAGTTATGGCCAATTACGATCAGTCATTTGTCATAATTAGCCATCATCACATAGAGAAAGCTGATGTATTATGTTTACTAAGAAGACTGTACAGGATTGTCTCCCTAATTAATTTTAAAAAGACACTAACAACTTGGACATTTTGGATAGGTCATAAACATCTGATAGATATAGGTTAGATGCCTATTTAAAGAATAGGAGGGGTCCACTGACCACTGCATCCAAGCAGATAAAGAAAAGAGAGGTGGGCAAGCACATTTGTGCTGCTTTTCATTCACTTATGGTTTATAGAGTTTAACCATAAAACTACAGTATAACACCAGAATAAAGTACATAAAACTAACTTTAAAAAAATAAATAAGAATTGAAAGAAAACGAAAAGACCCTCAAATTAACTTATCAAAGACGGAGTTCTATTATTGCATAATCTTGTTGATTTTTCCTTTGAGTTCGTATTTTTTTATCAACTGCAATTTTTCCCCGATGAACCCCTTTTCTGGGGGGAAACCTTGGAATATTGGAAAAATTTTTTCGTTATTACATCTTCATGACGTCTCAATTCATGATTATTGAACACAAAGTAATTGTCTTTTATTGTTATTTATCCAGCACTTTTTTTTTTTGTGCACTCCATTTGTGGTTATGTGTTTTTTTTTTTTCATTAGATGTTAGGAAGGGTTGTTTGGGTTTCCAGTGTGGGGGCCCTTTATTGGGGGTTTCCCCCATTTTTAGGAAACGGTCTTTGAAGGGGTTTAATTTTGGGGTGTCTTTTCGTTTTTCTTTTTCAATTCTTATTTATTTTTATTAAAAGTTTGTTTTTTGTTCTTTTTTCTAGGGGGTTTTACTGTAGTTGGTTTTGGTTTAAATTGTATTGGGATCCCAGAACTTCATTCATTAAAAGGGGTTTTTTCTACACCTATACATCGTGCTTAAGTAGAGTACATGGTAGTGTTTGTGGTTTATAGAGTTCCAATGTTCCATACAGGTGTAGGCACCAGAGGTGGGTCCAGCATCTATCAGACATTAGTAGCAGATCATGTCGATATGCCATAAATGTCCAAGGAATAACCATATAATGACCCTCAGGTTAAGCTATGGAGGCATAGACAAAATTCAGGAGGAGAATTAAGTTCTGTGAATTGAATAACTGTGACAGTGTATTTAATACATTATTTTAAAATTATTTCTCCAAAATATCAGTGACATCAGCTCTGATCAGTACATTAGCATGCTTAGCTTGACCAGAATGGATAATTGGACAGAGCAAAAAGTGAATGCAAGACATCACTACAACCAAATATCTGGAAGACAATTTATACCTGTTGCATGCTGGATTTCCACAACGGCAACATTAAGGGGACTATTTGACTGCACCAATAAAAAAATATATGAATGGGAGATCAAGCTGAAAAATAATGTGTCTGCAAAACATAGGCAGACAATCTAAACTAATTATTGAGTTGAAATGACAGCCAGCAGGACCTACTGGGTTTGGGAAAAAAATACGCTTGTCCTATTTTGCTCAATGTGTAGCAGGACAAAGATGAAAGTTAATTCAAAATTTTAAAGCCCTGCTTTTCTTATAATCCCTTAATCATTTCTTGGATGTACCTGTTTGCTGAATAGACACACTTGTCTGTTTTACAACTCTCCTAACAGCTTCAGATGATGGTGGTGCACTTGGAAGTGATGGAGTTTCAGCAAGGTTCTCAAAAAGAACACTCATTAAGATGGTAAGGTCATCTTGGCTCAGGGCAATCTATAAAAATGTAACAATAATGTATCACAAATACATTTATTATGCATATTAATATTTTACATTATTCTATTCCAATAACTAGAAACCTAACACCACTAAATAACTGAGTGAAGTTGTGTAAGTAAAGGTGATCGTATACTTTAGATAGCTATTAGACAATTGATTGTTTGTCTGACAGCTATTCCCCCATCTCTCGTCCCCACAACACACATGCTTTTTTGTACATGCTCTCAATGTGGGTAGGGGAGCAACTTGTTGCTACAGTTGAAACCAGAAGTTTACATACTCTATATAAAAAGACACAAATGCATGTTTTTCTCAATATCTGACATGAAATCAGAATAAACCTTACCCGTTTTTGGTCAATTAGGAACCAAAATTATTTATAGTTTCCAATTGCCAGAATAATGAGAGATAATTTTTAAGACATTTTTATTACTTTCTACAAAGTCAAAAGTTTACATACACTAGGATTACTATGCCTTTAAACAATTTGGGACAGCCCATATGATGTTGTCATGTCTTTGAAAGCTTCTGGTTTATTGGTAACATCTGAGTTGATTAGAGACACAACTGTGGATGTATATTAAAGCAAACCAGAAACACACTGCTTCTGTGTGTAACATCATGGGAAAGTCTAAAGAAATCAGCCAAGATATCAGGAACAGAACTGTGGACTTCCACAAGTCTGGATCATCCTTGGGTGCAATTTCCAGATAACTGAAGGTGCCTTGCTCATCTGTACAAACAATTATACTCAAGTACAAACAAGATGGAAATGTCCATTCATTATACTGCTCAGGAAGGAGATGGGATCTGTGTCTCAGAGATCAATGTGCTTTGGTCCGACATGTGCATATCAACCCAACAAGAAAAGCAAAACACTTTGTGAAAATGGTGGAAGAAGCTGATAAGGTTGTGTCATTATCCACAGTGAAACAAGCACTGTATCAACATGGGCTGAAAGGCCACTCTGCCAGGAAGAAGCCATTACTCCAAAAGAAACAAATAAAAGCCAAATTAATGTTTGCAAATGCACACAGGAACAAAGACTTACATTTTTGGAGAAATGTCCTGTGGTCTGACAAAACTAAGATTTTACTGTGTGGCCATAATGACCATTGTTACGTTTGGAGGAAAAAGGGAGAAGCTTGGAAGCCTAAGAACACCATCCCAACTGTGAAACACGGGGGTGGCAGCATCATGTTGTGGGATTGTTTTGCTGCAGGAGGAACTGGTGCATTTCACAAAATAGATGGCATCAGGAAGAAAGAAGATTATGTGGCAATACTGATGCAACATCTCAAGACATCAGCCAGGAAGTAAAGGCTTAGTGGAAAGGAGTCTTCCGAATGGACAATGACCCGAAGCGTACTGCCAAACGGGTTACAAAGTGGCTTAAGGATAACCCAGCTAATGTTTTGGAGTGGCCATCACAAAGCCCTGATCTGAACCGTATTGAAATTTTATGGCAAAGCTGAAAAGGCAGGTGCAAGCAAGGCGAGCTACAAACATGGCTCAGTTACACCAGTTCTATCAGGAGCAATGGGCCAAAATTCCCACCAACTATTCTAAGCAGCTTGTGGGAGGATATCCAAAACATTTGACCCAAGTCATGCAGTTTAAGGGCAATGCTACCAAAAACTGATGAAATATATGTAAACTTTTGACTGCAGAAAGTAATAAAAATGCCTTAAATTCTTGCTCTCTCATTATTCTGGCATTTGGCAAATATAAATAATTTTGGTAATCCTAATTGACCTAAAACTTGTAATGTTTATTTTAATTTCATGTCAGATAGTGAGAAAAACATGCATATGTGTCTTTTTATATACTGTATGTAAAATTCTGGTTTCAACTGTGTGTATCCCAGTGGTAATTTATCACCCAACCTCTCCCCCCCTCTCCTGATATCTGCAGTGAGGGAAGTGACAATACACCCCATTCACATCTCTGCTAATGTGTATGGACACCTCAAAACAAATAGAATTAGCACACTGAATGTCTTCACAATTCTTATAGTAGTGTCACAGAATTCTTTAAATTCCAGATGAAACTAGTGAATCTACTCAAATCAACTTATTTTTAGAAATTGTGTTTGAAATACTATATTGGGAACCTAGACTTCAGCACAATACATGTCTTATGTATGTGTAATGTTATAAATATGGAATATAATTTGATCCAAGTCGATCACTGGATCATGAGCGGGAAGAGAAGCCAAATGCTCTCAGTCAAGATAGGAAATAAGCCCTCACCAGGGAGCCCTGCCTCAAATGACTTACAAACTCCAGTTCACAGCACCCACAGACAACGTGGAGACCAAGGAATCAGTAAGACAGAGGACAGAAGCTAATCACAAGGCACACCCAGACGCCCAGAACTGAAGGTCCATAAAGAAGTATGCAACACCACCACATCACACCCACATACCGGGCTCCGATGGGAGAATCTGGGAGTGACACCAATGCCCACATGGGTCCCACTCCCTGCCCAGACCAAGGAATGGGGAGATACGGAGAATGGCTACTAGTAACCTGGCGGCAAAGTGGTGTTTGGTATCAGAACGTAGCTGGGGCCCAGCCGGGTTCAATACCAGCACCGCCATTCTACGACCTCCCCGGGAGAAGTTAGGACCCATTTTAGGTTAGAGGCCCAAGCACTCAGCGCAAAGAAGAGGCGGTATCTATTAATAGTTTAAGATGATAAAGAATATACCATTAGGGTAGATTTAGCTAAAATATGGTACACTTATACTGTTCAGAATCCCTACTGGGGTGTTAAGACACCTATGCAGCTGTGTGGTCCAGAGATATAGGATCACATATATTGGGTGTTTTATCTATTTTTTTTTAGATAAGTACCGCCCTACAGTTTACCTGTCTCATATAGGGTTGATTAGGGTTCTTTAGTACTAGAAGTGTGGGGCCGCCCTTTTTGAAGCGAGGTCTCCGCTAAGGAATTATCTAGTGCTATCTAGGGACTGTGTCCATTTTGTGGGTAGTCGTCTCTCTAATATTTGGTATATACGTTTTTAGATGTAATATTTATTAAAAGTTATGTTTTATAAGGAATTATTTTGTTTGGTGATATAGTGTTTCTGTATAATTCCTCTATATATTGTGAAGGTCTGGATTGGAAAATGAAAACTAGCATTTATACCTGCATAGGCTTCAAGTCTCCATCAATCTGAATGGCTGGTAGCTGGGAATACCAAGATGATGACAGATTTCTCTGAACAGAGACAAGCATATTAACAGGCTGCAATAGCTCTAGCTCCGGTTGAGGAGATCCATATTGAATGATTGTCCTGTAATAAAATATCTTTTTAAAAATATCTTCTGTTGCAAAGTGGTGCCCAACTGAGCAAAAACAATACTTTACATTTATAGAGACAAGAGCAGAAATAGAAAAAAAATAAGCAACAAAAATGTATATTTCAGTTACTAATCCTCAGGGAAGCAAAACTATGTAGGGAAAGTCAGTGTATTTTTGAACTATTAGATCCAATCTGCTGGTGTGTCCAATAGTCCAAATACATGCAAACAGGCAGCAGCAGAATCTGAGTTATTTGTGTATGAAGTCCTGGGACTGCAGTGTTCTGGAAATACCACATACTGCACTACATATACACAAATAGGTCTGTGTTAACTGAACAGTCAGCATTTATACACAAGCATCTGTAAAATGTGAATGATCAGTGAGCAGATAACACAGTGATTTGCGCACAAAAGCATAGTATGGGTATATTCACATGGCAAGGGTTTTCACTCGATTTTTCTGACGGTTTTTAGATTTGAAAATCTGTTAGTACTCTACGGTACACTGCAGAGTTTTTCTAATGCGTGGATTTTTACACCGCTGGCATTCTGAAAAACTCTGAACATGCACAATCTTGGTGTGCTATTCAATGATTAAGAGGGGCGGTCGAATCAGTAAACCGCAGACAGAGGGTCCTCCAAAACCATTCAAAAGACGATAAAATACCGTCCGGGTTCTTAAACAGCATCCGACCGACATGTTACAACTGCCGTGTGCCCGTACCCAAACTCTAAGCCCTATCTCCTTCAAGTCCTTCTAGCCACACATCATCATCTACTGTTCCTGGTAGCGAGATAACACTACTGCTGGCAAGGATCACAGGGCACTGGGCCTAACAATACATTGGGCCACTTTGGCTGGCAAGACTGACGGGGCACTGGGGCTAACACATTAGGCCACTGGGGCTGGCAATGCAGTTAGCTATTCTAGCTTGAAAATAATAATGTTGCTGTGCCATATAAACTAAATATTGCCATAGGAACTGTACATCAAAAATATTTTTTCCTCTATTTATTGGTTCTTCATATGGTTCAGTGTGGTTTATAGTTGAAAGCTATGGTGTTTAGCAACTGGTGATGTTATTAAAGCATGCTAGAATAAACTTACAGAATCTAAATTGACACCATTCACTAAACAGCATTGAATGTAACAGTATATCAGACCTTGATAACTTTAGCTCTGTTAGCTGAATGTCCATTTTATCAATGACTGGAGGAAGCGGAGAATCCATTTCAGGAACCATAGAAAACTTGTTCTGGACTCTTATCAAGCCTAAATCGGCAACAATAACATTGGTAGACACAGAAGACTGAGGTATGTAGATAACAGGAGCTTTGAGATTTATGTCCATGGAGAGACGGAAGGGCTTCTGTGCAAAGTCTTTCATGCTATATGCAGCTTTTTCTGCAGCCTGAGCAGTGGCTGAGCTTACTGCTTCCTTGGCCGTCTGGAATGTGTTCATAAAATTCTAAAGAAACGGAAAAGAAATTAAGACTAAAAAACATTGATAGAGCAGGATCCTAACTCTACTGATGTTAAACATGCTAGGTTCCATCATGAGTTTAAAAAGAAACTAGATACGATAGCCTTATTTTAAGAAAGAATTCGAGTATTTCAACAAACAGAACTCTATCATATCCTGCCCTATCTGAGAGCAGGATGTACAGCCATAAGAGCATCTTAAAACAGAAAATGGTGATTACATTTAAAATAGAGGCCAATCTAATTTCTAGAAGACTAAAATGAACAATCTGTAAAAATAAAATACGAACAATTGTGCAGAAATAACAACTTACATTTTAAGAGAAAACATGATGCTTAAAGGGGTTTTGCCAGGATGTGCCTTATCTTCTAACAAGCAAATGTAAACCAGCCAAGCGGAGCTAAGAGAGTGAGCGACACACCCAGGGCACAGAGCTGCATAAGGGATTGTGTGAAATGTTCACTCAAATAATCACACTACAACTAGTGGATTCTGTATACAAAAGACAACATATTTCTACCCGGTGCCTTGAAAGCTTCTTCAGCTCTCTTTCATCAGATAAGAAGTGTGCTCTGAGCAAGCCCAGACAGCAGCACTTGTCAGGTCGTATCGAATAGAAGCTTTTAAGTAACTAAGGGCAGGTAAGGCAGCCTGTAGCTCTCTCAGACTGCAAATTTTTGTAATCACATATATTTAGAAAAGTGATTAAATACCCATTTTGGAGGATCCCACGTCAACATTACATCGTGGCAAAACCCCTTTAAGTGAAAAACATTTACTTTTTACATTTACCTTCTCTGTCTGCATTACTAAATCATCATCTCAACTGGGAATTTAATGTGAATTCGTATAAATCACAGAAGAAAATCTGAAATCTAAAAGAGCTTGGTGCTAAATGCATGTTTTGCTGGATGAATTCTAAAGAGTATTATCATTCCATCACTGACCAGAGTGACCGCCATTTCTTTTCAGACTGTGGTAAAACTGTTTGGGCATGTCCCCACTGCACGTGTTCTCGGCCGGTTTTTCAGGCGGTTTGCGGTTTTGCAGAAAATGAGCACAACGGGCTCCTATGGAAAACCTGTGCAGCAGTCCCCACTACACGGGTTTTCCGGCCACAAATCGTTCTACAAGCACATTCTTCTGGACGGAATATGTGCAAGTGATTGTGAAGCGGGAGGGCTTTTCTCCGCTCATTGCGGAGAAAAACCGACCGGTATTTGTCCCTTGCCGTGGGGACGCAGCCTTACGTTGCACAAATGCAAGAACAACACTTTACTTACCAAAAGAGACATAAGAAATTTATGTAGATACACTATATGGATACAGCCCACCCTGAGCAAAATTTTGCCATCTACAGCAGACATATCTTTGTAGGCAACACCTTCTGTTGCATCTGGATATAACATCATCTGCAAGCTGAAGACTTCTTCTCCCAGGATGTAGACAGCCTTAAAAAATATTTAACAAAATGAAAGAATGCAACACACAATTCATTAACAAACAAGCTAAAGCAAAAGCTTAAAATATTACTTTGAAATTACCATGGACAGATCTGTTATCACACATCTTTTGTTTTTTTAGACACTCAAGTTACTTCAACCATCTTTTAACCCATCCTGCACTGTTGACTATGAATTGTATTGAAGTTTATATCTGTGTATACATAAACACAGACTGGTTGACTGGCTCTTGTAGCTTATATTCTACTCTAACTACGCGCTCCCAGAAGTCCAGATTCAATTCAGAAACGAGGCTTGCACCGCAAGAAACTCCTTCGCCAGGTTACGGTAAAATACAATGACACGGAATTCAGGTAATACAACCCACAGACGCATTTCGAGCTTCACGCTCTAGTTGCTCAAAGTTGGTCTGTTAAGGTTGTTGTCTTGAATCCTGTCATTAATTGCAATGATAACTCACCAGTAGATCTCTCAACTCAAAAGGTTTCTGAATTGCATCCGGACTTCCGGGAGTGCGTAGTTGGTTTACAGCTTGGCCGGCGGTGCGCCCGAGACAGAATACATCGTTGCGGACCTATCCAGGATTATATGGATATAGCCCATTCAGGTGAGCCCAAAATGTTTGTTTTTCGGCGCTATATTCTACTCTAACCTTGATGCAAAAAAGTACTTTCAAACATTTTTTAAATAAAATCCAATCAGTGAACAGTACCCACAATAAAGTTCATCCTGGTACACAACCTCACAACACCGAAAGCTTTTAAGGCAAGGTTCACCAGACCAGTGTCATCAGTCTTTTCTAAACATAAAATTATACATTTCTTTGTTGGCACTTTCTCAATTACTATGGAGTATGATTAATGTTTCATTCTATGGCCATACAGTAAAAATTTTGGACGGACAAAATGGCAGATTAGACCATTTTCTGTCAACTGTCTGACCCAGTTTGTGACATTTTTGAGTTGAGAGAGCTACTGGTGAGTTATCATTGCAATTAATGACAGGATCCAAGATGACAACCTTAACAGACCAACTATGAGCAACTAGAGGTTCACAAAAAACATCTGAAGTAAATATAGTTTCTACATATCCAACATTCTTCAACAAAAGGTCACAGATTTTACTCGGCTTACAAATTGAACAAGCCACTGACAATCATCGCTCTAAACACTGTAAAACCTGGCTTTGAAAACAAAATGTTAAAAGTATTAGCCTACATTCAGATGTACTGGAAGTTCTCAAAAGTGGATTGTGCCATAAGGCTATGTCTACACAGCTTAAGTTAAAATACTGTCGAAAATTCAACGTTATTTTAACTTAGCCGTAACGCATATTTTGACAAGGGTTTTGCACAAACAACCGTAGTTGAGTTTCAGAACCATGCCAGCCCTGTACATTGGAGGTTATGGGAATCCGACGGCTTCAGTAGAAAACCCGTGCTGTGTAGACTGCAGGACGTATTTTCTATTGAGGTCTACACAGGACTGGGTACAATTGAAATTTTGGCAGATTCTAAATACTTAATCCGCTGAAAACCCAATGAGAATCGAGTGCTTTGTAGACATGGCCTAAATCTTCTGCAAATCCTTATACATAACATAAGAATTTTATAGCAGATCTTCCAGGGATTTCATGTTTTGCACTGGCCAAATTATACAAGTGTGCCCAATACAAAGCATGATGCTGATTCGAAAATCTGTACTATGGCATCAAGTCCATTCAAATTTTTTACCATCATGTTAATTCATTAGGACTGTACTATATTTTATTGCACGCTGTGGATTCTGTTCAGAAAAACCGCAACAAGTTTGCAACGTTTGAACATACCCTTATACTCTGGCTAGTAAGGCAATGTTCACACGGCGTCTTCACGCCGTGTGAACATCCGCTTTTCTGATGCGTCTCTGGATCCATCTGAACGGACCCAGAGACGCATCTAACAATTAGCAGTGAGTTTATCACTTCCGGCCATGACAGACACGCAGATCGCCACTGCGTGTTTGCATCGCACCTGTCGGGTCCGTCTTGCAGATGCGATCCAACAAATGACATGAGATTCTTTGTTCGCCTCCGCAAGACGGACCCGACGGGCGCGATGCAAACACGCAGTGGCGATCTCTCATGTGAACGCCGCTGCGTGTCTGTCATTGCCAGCAGTGATGAACTCACTGCTAATTGTTAGATGCGTCTCTGGGTCGGTTTTGATGGACCCAGAGACGCATCAGAAAAGCGGATGTTCATACGGACGCAAGACGCCGAGTGAACATACCCTAAGTCCCTGGTTGACTGAAGGTTTCAGAAATTACCATTGGAATTTGGTTGGATGTTACAAACACAACTACAGAAGATTCTCAATGTAGTCATTTTAATTGTGGATTTTACTGAACTGTGTTTACAGTGTATCTATATACAAAGAGAAAAAATTTAGTTATCTTTTACCTTTTGATGGATGGTTTTAGGATCTACATTAATAACAACAATATCACGGAGCCGCGCAAAAAGCTCTTTTTTCCTTGGCTGTATAGTAAAAGAGGCATCCATACCTAGTAGCAGCAACAACAAAAAAAAAAGCGTAATGAGCATAGTAAATCGCCTGTACATGTTGATTCTAGGACAACATGTTCCATTCCTTGTGTTATTGCCAATAACTGAATAAATGGCTAATATATAAGCCAGCTATAAATCACTAGAATCAAAAGTCAGTAAAATATATGTATTCATGTATAATATATCTCAAAGAACAATGAACAGATTTTTGGTAAGTCTACATATCTGATGCTTTAGGGCATTTCATAGATATAAATTGTGTGTCCCCTACACACAGGAAAGGCTGACCACTATATAAAAGGTATATACAAAAGGACATTTTCCTATAATACTTAAAACAACAGGCTTTATTCAAACTTTTTAAAAACTTGAATGAAAGGTGTGTATTGGGTTCACGCTCTAATAGTGAGTTCTTTAGAACAAGATCACCTGATTGCTCCTGTGGTCGCTCCTTCTCATCGCACTTCAGCAAAGGAGATCAGACCGGCATATGATTCGGTTCAAGCAAAGTCCATAGCATGAGAGCCGACATCAACTCCTCTCCTCTCAGACACCGCTACGTCTCGCGACGTTTTGGGAGCCGAGAAGAGAAGTGGGGACCTGCAGCTACGGTATAGCCTGATTTGCTCACAAACAAAGGTGCGCCGCTTAATGAATGAATACACTATATAAAGGGTCTGCTCTAAACTAAAAGTCAGAAAATAAATTCAAAATCCATGAATATAACACGTCTAAAATAAAAATGAATAAAATACACATTTAAACTATAGCTAGTGAGTTAGCATTACATGTAAACATAAATAAATACTTTAATGAAACTTTGCTGGTGTGCCACATTAATACAAAATGAAAAATAAAAAAACATCCAAATCTCCTCTCTTGGTGTTGTGGACTTACCTTGTATCCGAATATCGGCAATGTTGCACAATTCATCACAAAAAATATTGAAAGCATTTAAAGTTGCGGAGAGCTTTAAGTCATAGATGTCCTGTTCTAATGTTTTTGATCCTGCTGAAACAATGCAACAAATCAATAAAAATAGATTTATTTTTACAATACAGTCAGCATACACCATGTATAGAACACATAATGCTTTGTTCTAAAGCATATTGAATATTTTATCCTAAGGAACTTGGTGGTATTGTAATGTATTAAATTGTATTATAATGGTGACCACAAAGCCTAGGATGAGAGAGATTGGCGATGAAGTGGGAAGAATGAACAGGGAGGAATTATTAAAGAGAGGTAAGAAAATGAATAACAGCAATGACAGATGCACCATGGTCACCACATATGGAGGACGAGCCCAACTGATCAAACGTACAATAAATCGCCATTGGCATATATTGCAGAGGGATGTAAAATATGGTCATCTATTTAAAAAGCGCCCAAGATATATTTTCAAAAGAGGTAGATCGATAGGTGATGATTTAGTATGTTCTGATATTAGACCGCAACCGAGGACAAGACAACAGAGAATTAGAGCTAGTAAACAGGGTACGTTCCCGTGCATGACCTGCTCTAACTGTAGTGCCATAATAAAGGGATCTAAGTTCACGCATCCCACGAAAGGAACACAAATAGACATCAAAGGCTATCATAGCTGTAACAGTAAAAATGTAATTTATGCACTGAAATGTCCCTGTGGGAAAATATACGTGGGGCAAACTGGTCGGCAGATTAAGCAAAGAATAGTAGAACATAAGTCAGCTATACGTACCTTCGGTAAGAAGACACAGCAGGAACAGATGCAGGAAGGTAGTAGATATGGCGAAACAACAGTAGCACGTCACTTTTATGAATCCAGACCCCAAGTAAGCGATTTAAGGTGGTGTATCTTGGAGGAAGTTCATGTCAGGAATGAATGCGAGATGGGCCCTATGCTGCTCAGACGAGAGGCATATTGGATCCATACGTTGGAATCCCTAGCACCCAAAGGTCTAAATGAGAGTTTCAATTTGAGGTGTTATTTATAATGCTAAACATAGGACCGGTATGTAGGATTGTTTTTATTGTTTTTAGTATTGGTGCCATACAGCCCACGTGACTGTGGGCGGGGTATTTAAACGTAGCGCAAGATGATGTGCGCATGCTTGAAAAAGGAAGAAAGAGCTTCCGAAACATCGCATCACACACGCACAACAGCGAGACTATCCGCTCTATGGAGTTCACACAGAGAGACTGAGGACTCTAATAAGGAAGAAAATTACCTTATGCTGTCGCGCAATTTACACAGCACCAGGTTTTTAAACGTTGTTCACATTGTTCATTGAGCTATTGCGTTTTTTCGTTGTTATGGAATAGAAGTAAAGTTTTCTAATCTTTATGCCTTGAAGAATTTTTCATATTTGAAGTATTGCAAGACGGGGTTTCTGGAGGGATTCCCCTTACCAAGGCTAATAACTGGTAGCTGTTAAAGAGTTAAAGCAGTGTTGAAAGTTTGGGACCACAAAGCCTAGCCCCGTGATTCAAAATGCACAAAAAAGTATTTTTTGCCATTTAAAATAGTTTTTATTAGTTTTCAACAAATTATTCAACATGATAGGGAAAGGGGTGGCTTACAGCGATGATGAATAAAGTGATTGTACTACAAAACTCAGCTGATTTAAGACACCAAACTTAAAGGGGTACTCCAGGACTTTCTTTTTATTTGATAGAGGGGTACCAACTTAATTATAATGAACTTTGTAATTGATATTCATTAAAAATTAGTTTACCTGTCCTGCTGTGCAAAACTAGGCAAAGAGCCTTGACGTCCCCTCCCCACTGATCCCCTGCAAACCACCTGGCGTTCATTGATCACATGGCCTTAGTGAATGTTTTGTCATCACTCAGTGAGTGTGTTTTGAAGCGAGGCTCCGCTCAGATACATTCCCCTGTAGTGGGCGCGACCTGAGCAGAGAACAATCAGTCTGCATATAGTATGTCATTCCCTCCTGCCAGCCTCAGCCAGGAGGAGTGATTAGAGGGAAGAAGAGGAAAACAGTAAAAAGCCTGTGGGGTTGTGTAGTGGGGTTGTATAATGGGCAACTGTGTGCTAGGACCACTATGTAAACAGAGGTGCTGACAGGAATGTTTTCATGACAGCAAATACATCCCGCAGCAGTCAGAAAAAGTTTGCCTACTGCTCTTTATATAGTAGTGGTGCCAGGGTAAAATGTCATGAGATATTGCCCTGACATTACTGGGTGCAAGGATGATGCCACATCCCCTACAGCAGGCACACAGCTTTCCCAAAAACAGATTGCTGTGGGGGATGTGATGTCACCCACTTCTGTTGGATGCTAGACAGGCTAGTGTACAAGAAAGCTGGGTGATGCCAAATCCCCCACAGCAATCAGAATTACAATGGTGGAATAGCTGTGTACCTGCTGTGATGGATGTACAGCACATACATATAAATATATAAACCACAGATATATTTGTACATGTATTACATATATTATAGGATGAGGAAAGAATGGTTTTAACGTTACAAACTGTGACTGGTGCACCGTACTATGCACAGCCTGCTGCATGTTTCCAGGAAGTGAACTGGAGCAGAGGTGCAGAGACATTAGATGTACATGTCTGATAATGATGATGATGTAAGGGTGTGCAGGGCAGGGCTGAACAGTGTTAAGAGGATTGGTGGTGGGTGAAGGGAAGTCCTAGGTTATAACTGCAATGCAGTGTGGGAGTTGTGGGAAATAGATGTTGGAGAACTACAGACACTTCCACAAGCAGGACATTTCACTGCAAAAAGTGGATCTTATGATATATGAATTAAGAGGCAAGAAAAAAAGAAAAACACATTAAGGTAGTAGAATATCTTTTCAATATAAACCATGTTCTATAAAATCTTTAAACTCCAGGATAACCCCTTAAAGTGATATTTATGACATCAGCTACAAATCAGCATTTAAAACGGTACCATATATATAAGCAATAAGAATGTTTTTTTTCCAAAAACAGGCGTAGAGATGGTAGGATGGGACCTATCCATGTTTGTAAAATAGTTGTAAGTGCTACAGCTGAAATACAAAAAAATAAATGCTATGTGAGGGTTTATGAAATTCAGTGTCCCACAAAGTGTCAAATAACAAGTGGGTGTGAGAGGGACATTGTAAGTGGTGTGAATTATTGTATGCATTTCCAAAAAGTTTAAATGAATGGACAGTACCAAAAACATTGAAAAATATCAACCACACTCTCCCCACATCTGGAACAAGCTGGGGATGAGTATCCCCATCAAGCGAGTATATTTTGGTGAAATCTTTCCTTAATTTAGAATCTTTAAAAATATTTCCTAGTGCGAGACGCTGGAAATGTACTTTGCTGCTTTAAAAGTGGCATCTAGCATGTTCTCACCATCGGGCCAGTCCACAATGTGTCCCTCCATAATCAAGAAGAGAGCGAACATACTAGTAGAAACTGGAGAAGCGGTCCTGAAGATCAGGTTGGCAGGGAAGTTTAAGAACTAGAGTGTCATCCCAGTTACGATCAACAAGTGTCCTACAGACTTCCATTACATAGCTGTGATCTTGCAGGAAATGAAAGAGATGGGTCCATAGAAAGTCAAACTCAGTACACGACTGATTAAAAGAGAGGGTTGACTTTCTCAGGATATCTATAAAATCCCTTATTGAAGCTATTCCCTTGGTCTCCAGCTGACTAAAAATTGAGCAAGCCATTTTTCGTAATTATGAGGCATAGGGAGGTTTCCTCAGATAAGTGAAGTCTCCTCCACACAACACGCCATGTTCTCCAAGGGGCCATGAAAGCATTTGCTCTGACCTTGGAGAGAGTGCTGCACAGGGGGAATGGAGAAGGTTAGTTAAGAATTATCTGGAAATACCTGTTCCTCCAGTACTAAATGAAAAAAAATTTAGGGGTATTAGACAGCCAATCTTGTAAAATGAAAGTTGAGCGATTATATAATTTTATATCAGAAAAATAAAAGTCCCCCCATTGGTTTTATGTTGTTATAAAATATTAAGGGGATGTCTTTGGCATTTGCTCTGCCCCAAAAATTGTTTGAATGACTTATTAATAAGTTTTTCATTTTGGGGTTGAAGGAATATAGGTAGTGTCTACATTAAAAACAGCAGCCTTGCAAATATGATTATTTTAAGAAAATTGGCACTACACATGAACAAAAGTGTAAAGTTGACCAGGATCTTAGGCTATTGTTCAAGGCCTTCATGAAGAGATTGACAGATTTGTAGAATATAGCTTAGCCAGGTTCATCGCTATCATTGTAGATTGCATTACAATTGTAATCATTTTTGTACTAAGACGTTAAGGCCGAGTTCACACGGCTTATTTACGGTGTAATTGCGGGACGGATTTCGCCCGCAATTCCGGCATGTGCTCAGCAGTGGGGGCCGGCAGCCCACTGACCCTATAGACATTCATTATCCACGATGCGTATCCCGCCGTGAATAATTGACATGTCACTTTCTCCCTGCTCACCGCATTTCGCGAGCAGGGAGAGGAGACGGAATCCATAGTTCTCTATGAGAACTGTGGATTACCGTAATGACTGGGACGGATTTAGGTCAGTAATAAGCGCAGTATGGCGCGAATTACGGGCTGAAATCCATCCCAAAATAAGCCGTTTGAACATTGCCTAAAGGGGTGTTCTGAAAGTAATAACGGTTTATCAGTCCAGTAGGGATGATAAAAAAACAAAAACACTTAGGGTGACATGTCCCAACACGCCAACGCCAGTTTTTTGTTCTATTTTGCGGCAATCCCATTTTTTCCTCCATATTCTTGTTGTAAATGGACTGTCGTACATCAAAACTAGGCGCCTTATACGCCGGGAATGACACCTTGTAATGCGCCTAAATATGGTGTACTGTGCGCCCCCGTCGCGAAATGCGCCTATTGAGGCGCCTTACATATGTTATGCGCCCCCATCGGGCAATGAGCCTCGACAGACGCATACCATATACTACCAATGATATGCTATGTGCCGAATGTTGAACAATGCGCCCTTTTTTGATGCGATGCGCCCTTTGATACGATGCCCCCTTTTTTTGATGTAATGCCCACTTTTTTGATACAATGCCTCCATTTTTGATACAATGCCCCCTTTTTTGATACAATGCCCCTTTTTTCATACAATGCCCCCTTTTTTCATACAATGCCCCCTTTTTTGATGCGATGCCTCAATTTTTGATGCAATGCCCCCTTTTTTGATACAATGCCCTCTTTTTTCATACAATGCCCCCTTTTTTGATGCAATGCGCCCTTTTTTGATGCAATGCGCCATTTTAGGCGCATTAAGTAACTATGCAAGGTATACCTGACGCCAATTTTTAGAAAGTATCGGACTTTCAGGCGCACTTTACACTGATTTATGCGCCTAAAACGGGCATAGACACACCACTTTTCGGACATGTCGCCCTTAACCTTGAAAATCCGCTTGTTTCAGTGCTGTGGCCATCCTGGTTATCCCGGCTAATGATGCCACCGTTCAGTCTTCATGTGACCCTGCAGCCAATCACAGGCCACAACAGTCATTTGTGGTATATCCGGCAAGAGACCATTGCGACCTGTGAACAGCTGCAGGAACACATGAAGAATGAGTGGTGAGGTCATCAGCCGGAATCCGCGGTGCTGGAGCTAGAAGGTTTACAAGGTTAGCTGGTTTTTTGTTCCCAACTTTTAATCATCCGCGACAGACTGACGAACAGTAATTACTTTCAGACCCCATTAAATACTTTTACATTTATTTCATTTTATTACACTTAACCAAAGGTAATGGCACAGATGGTATCTTTAACAGTAGATTTTTATTACATCTGATTCCCTAACAGACTTACCAGTGCCTGGTTTAGTGGCCACACTTTTCTCTTCTTCTCCATCAGGTTTTGATTCTTTGGCTCTCACTGCCACTTTGCCTTCAGTAGATGGCACAGCAGCAGATAGAAAATTCATTAAAGACAGCAATGCTTGAGTGTGGAGGACTAAGTCAAGTGAAGTCATGGAAAACTGGAAGGAGCAATGCAGAACTTTTATTAGAATAGCCAAAGTTTGAAAAATGAACAAAATATAATCATAATGACAATAATATCCTTTCCTTAAAGAAAATATACTGATCATACTAACAAACCAAGACCCTTTCACAAAGTCAGCTCTAGTAAGGCTCTTCTATCCAGCCTTCATTTTAAATTCTATGGTTACGGTAATAATGGCAAGTTACAGGTCCTGAAACCGTCTTAAGCCGATTCCTAGCCATATAATTAATATGAATGATTCCCTGCTTAAAAGGGGTTGTATCATTTCATTAAATGGTCTACAGAATAAGGGGACAGTGAAAACAAGCAACTTTGCACTTGGACGTCATTAGCAAAGCTGCCTTGTTTTCACAGTCTTCCTTATCTTCATTTTCTGTAAACAATCTTCTCCAGTGTCGGTCGGATCCCACCTCCTTGCATTTCATTGGCTGACGGCTCTACTAATTTACATTCTGTCTGGTCCCCGGTCGTATTCACGGGAGCGTGCATTCCTGCCTTTCTCACTCAGAATAAGGGGCCGGCAGCAATTCACTCTGCACAGCCACCAGCTCCAGACACCAGACAGAGAGGATGGTGGGGAACACACTGACTCAGGAGCAAGCATGAACAGTGAAGGGGGGGGGGGGGGATGATGTAATGACCCTTCAGTTAAGAAACACCCAGCTGGGAGGGGAAGAAACGCCCCTGGATTTCAGGAACTTAGAGAATCAAGCTTCAAGAGAACTGATAAAGCGATACATCCCCTTTAAGAAACAAAAATCTTTAGGCAGTGCCAAAGAGGCCATGAGTAGAGCCCAATAACTATAAATGCTAACGGTCTTTCTAGGATTTTAATCATATTATATATATATATATTTTTTAAGAAACCCAACTAAGCAATACAATATCTACAAGAAGGTCTTGTTCTGAGCTAATATAACTTTACATAAAATTTTTGGCTTATAGGCCCTATTCCTTAATAAAACATCATGACACTACTCTAAAAAAAAATAAATAAACACAATACCCTTAGGGCTTGTTCACACGACGTTTTTGTGATCCGTTTTACGGATCCGCAAAACGGATCTAACAATTGTCAGTGTGATCAACATTGAGTTCAATGGCAAAAGCGCACCGCTGTTCTCACGGGAGATCGCGATGCGTTTTTGTGAGCTCTCCTGCGCTGCGCTTTTCGCATCCGCTTTAAGAATTGACATGCAGTTTACGCAAGTGAAGGCCCATAGGAGATAATGGAGTCCGCTTTTGGCAACTGTCCAAAAGTGCTCCACACTCCGGGCACGTATCAGCTGCGCTTTGCATCCTGAAAGCGGATGCGAAAAGCAAAGTGGGCGGCTGGACGGGGCATCGGCGGTGAGCGGCGGCGGCTGGACGGACGGGGGATGGATGGACAGGTGAGGTGCTGCAGGGGGATGGATGGCTGGCTGGGGAGGACCTCTTTTTGTAAAGCATATATCAATGAAGCACAGGAGTGAGATACTGTTCAGCAGTGTTTCTGTGTGTCTATGTCTGCCTCATTCTGCAGCAACTTCTTCCTCTCACCCATAGACTGTATGGGGCTGGCGTATTAGCGCGAGTTCCCGAAACACACGATGTACTGCGGCACTTACTGTACGCGCCGCAATACATCGTGTGCACATACCCTAACAGTTTAAAATGTTTAATTTCATCTTTCAGGTATAGTTATCAGTGAAAATACATTTAGATGTTACAATGTGACCTTTTCATGACAGGTTATGACTATGGTAGCCTATAGAACGCTTTTCAGTTTGGATGTGTGCACCACAACAAGAAAAAGTAATAAAAAGGTTGATATGATAAACAATATAATAAAGATATACCCCAAAAATACTACAAAAAATAGAATGGGTGATTTTTATCAACTGAAATAATACATCCCAATATACTCACACTCAATGTTTGCAAAGTACTGCTGTGAACAGTTCTAAAATTGGGTCCACTGCTGTCAGCCTAAAATTAGGAAACAGCTCATAAGCACATCATTTCTGCTTAAAGGAACTGACTACTTAAAAAAAAACATAATAAAGACACAAAGAAAAAAACTCTCTTTGATAAAATGTTTTAAAAATCTACAATAGTAATAAAGCAATACAAGTTATCACCACCACTTTAGAAGTGGAACCAATTGCTGTTCCTAGCACATCACTGCAGAACAGTTTGATCAGGATTTCTTACCCTTTATAATCACATGTAAAACTGCACATTTGTTGTTGTAGCGTCAAATTTACATTAAGTAAAGCTTGAGTAATAAACTATCCAAGGAAAACAAATAAGTGAACCAGCAATATATTACCAGAAATGAGTAAGGATCTTTGATACAAAACACGTCAGAGGTTGTTCTGAATTTGATGCTTTTTTCTAAGTGTTTTTTGAATGTCATTTTTCTTTTACGCTAATAAATTTTGCTGCTTTTTATCCTCCATTTCCAGTAATTTATTACTGGTTCACTTTTTTGTTTTCCATAGATACTCAAGGGATTACTAGAATTGTTGCAATTCACTCTAGTGATCTGTTTTTTCGTTTAATATATGAACAGTTTGTGCAGTGATCCAATTAAAATGCTCTGTAAGTTTCAGTTGTGTCAATAATCCAATCAGCAATATACACGGTCGAAAAACTATGTTGCTGCAATATACATGTAAATAAAAATGTTCACTTATCGACACAAGAGGGCAATGTAACCCTTAACAATAGCACCTGTAGGGCTGCAAACAATGCATCATGGAAATAGTACCTTTGTACAAATTACACCATTTAAAGGCCAAATGTCAACTTTATTGAAAATTGTCTTCTCCAATCATACTACTAATACAATGTAGTGGTAGAATGGACACAAAGGTGGGTTCACAGACTGCAGTATTTTTATATTCAGATGATATTTTTTACTGTGTTTATTTTTCTCAAAACAAACAGTGGCAAAATATGCTATCTAAATACTGCATTACTGCAATGTGTGAATGCAGCCTCAAGCAAAGATTTCCCAAAAACACTTAACGGGAACCTGTCACATAGGTTATACCCCCCTTGCTGAGTGCAGCACCAGCCTATGGGGAAAAAAGTGAGTTTTAGACCAAAACCGTTTCATACATGTGGCCCTTAGTACTCAAATCTGCAGTTTTCAGCCAGAAAAGAGTCATGAAAAGAGTCATCTGAAGCTAACCCCGCCCACTTCAACTGATTAATCTGTTACTTTGAATAGGTAGAAACATGTGAATAACTGCCATTGGTGGGGCTAGCTATTGGTGGGTGGGGCTAACACCTGCTCATGAATAAGATTTGAGGGGTAAATGCTCTAAAACTACAGCATCTTACAGAATAAGGGACACTGCGCTGGGAACAGCAGGTCTGACACTATGCCCCCTTGCTGAGGACAGCACAAGCTAAACTAGGTGACAGGTTCCCTTTAATCAAGTTCAAGTGTTCAAGAGCTTCCTTATTATAAACATCACCTACTTTTGTATACTCCATTTTGAGGAGACGCTCTTTGGTGTCATCAGAAGAACTGATAAGATGCAGAGGTCCACCTGAGGGACCTAAACGTAGGGAGAAGACAAGACATAAGTAAAACAAAGAAACGGATATATAGAATTATAGTCAGACATAGGATAACCTGTATTTTAGTCTCACCTGAGAATTCATTGCACGTCATGCTGACTTTCTGCAAATATACAGCTGCAGTCATTTCATGCTTGCCCACCCGTGTTACTGCTCCGAGCTGTGAAGCCTGAATCACATGAAGAGGTGGAGCATTTCCTCTAACCTGCTTCATTAGCTGGACCATAACCTGGGCAAAAAGAACCAACTTATTACACTAGGGAAGTGTGCTTTTAAAAGCGCAATAATCAACATGGGAACACAGACAGACATTTCTTTACTATAGAACACAAAGCCTTGAGGTGACGTTACCTTTTTAATTTCAAAATTAATGAGAAGACCGAGTTCAGACGAGGACATTACTGTTTCCTGCCCTGAGATTTCCCCCAATTCTTTTTTAGTGGTCATTGTGCTGTGTAATATCTCCTGTTTAGATTTTGTAATTTCTGTCACAAAAAGATCATAAAGAAAGCAATTTCAGTGAATTCATCAGTCTAAACAGACGTTATGGTTAATCCCTATACCTTGCATTTAATGGCTACTGTTCTATTGAAAAACCAAGGCCAGTTCATTCATGGATGAAAGATCTAGTAACAGCCATTTAGCATTACATCTTTCTACTCCGTATTCTCCATTTTTATTTAAGTGTGACCATACACAACTTAGATGACAATTCTTCAGCTGAGGGCATGCAAGATGATGGCAGATTTCTACAGCCTGTACATTAATATAAGAACCTCAATAACAATATTCATTTCTAATAACTCACAAAGATAACTCCATGTCTGCAGTTTGCTTCACCAACAAAGCTTAAAAGGGTTTTGCCAAGTAGTAAGTTCCTTAGCCAACATGCTGATACTCCCCTCTTGAGGCATGGAAAAAGGGGCGTTGAGTTTCTGTGTTTAAAAAACAAGTACCTCCTCTGTGATGTCATCGCTCCACCTCCCATGCACGCTCCTGATATTCAGTCTCTGTAGTTGAGCAAACATGTTTGGCCAATCCACAGAGGATAACTGTATTGTGCACAAGCTCTACAGGTTTTGTTTTCTCCTTCTTATCTGCTCAGAAGAGAAGATAAACTCAGGCAGCGTTCTTTCATTTGTTCACAAACTGATGCAGGGGGAGGTAGGAGGGCTGAGCAGGGAGCGTCTGCATGTTTACTCAGATAATTACATTACAACTAGTGGATTCTCTATACAAAAGAAACAGGATCTTTTCTTCCCAGTCCCTTCAAAGCTCGTTCATGTGTCCTGCCATCAGATAAGAAGTGCAAACAACGCAAACGCAGCCAGATCTGCTCCGGTCAGCTCCTGGTCGTATTTAATGTAAACAGTCAGGAAACTAAGGGCATGTAAGGAAGGCTGTAGCTCTCACTGGCTTCACTTTTTTAATGACATATATTTAGACAAGTGATTAAATACCCATTTTGGAGGATCCCATGTCAACAGATTGTGGCAAAACCCCTTTAAGCCAGGTTCAAATCTTCATTGAAGGTTCCTTGTGGAACCTCCATCGCAGAGGTGGAACCAAATCTACTCAATGACAGACACCAACGTCACCCGACGAACCCCATTGACTATAATGGGGTCTGTCAGGTTTCCACTGTTGTGTCCATCATTTTAACATAAAAATTTAGTGCAACATGCTGCACTATTTTTTTTTTATTATTTTTGACAGAATCTGTAACAGAATCTCCAAAGAGAACCTCCAACGCAGATGTGATCTAAGCCTTAGTTGAGCTTAATAAGAAATACCTGTCTGCCCAGTGGTATGTTCTGAGTTGCCAGTGGTTCCACTAACTTCACCAAGATTTTCCACCAAAACATTGAAGAGTACACTTAGATCCTCCTGACTCAACCAGACCTTAAAAATAACAAAAAGCAATTATTATCCAGTTCCTGACCAGACCTGTTCTGAAGACTATAAAGCTTTTCGTGCTTAGTTATTCTACTATTTTTTTTGCCTTTATCCAGTCATATGTTAGACTTTATTCTTAAGTAATTTTTACATTACAGTTTTTTTTTTAAACAAACATTTATTTGGTGTGCATGTATGTTTTTTAAATATTTTATTTTACATATTGTGCCTCCATAAGGTCAGAAAATGACCTTTTGGTGGGCAGCATTTTTACATAAGTTATTTTTTTCTGATTGCCCCAGTTACAGTTAAAATACAGGAGGTAACCGTTTCCTATACATACTACAGAGCTGATCTGGGTCTGATAAGACTCAGCAGCATCTGTAATTACCAAGCCCTGGTGGCCACGAGACCGGCGATAACGTGAAGCAGGATACAGGGTATGTTGATCAATATTCTTTTACATGACCACTCAGTGTGTACTTTATAACAGATAACACAGTACTTCTAATATAAAGAATACATCTAAATATCTTAGAAACTGATTTCCTAATTTCTCTTTCATCATTTTACTATGGGAAATACAAGTCCTAATCCTAGGTGAAGAGCTATAAACTTCATATTTTAGGCCAGTAAGTGGAAAGAGATTATGTGGGAAACTACTGAAAAGATTTCATTACTATATATTGAGGGTTTTTACTCTGCACCATAGGCTTTTACCAGGAGTCAAGTTTTGTAAACCTGAACACCACTTCAGTGTCTATTCATGGTCCACCATCAAAAAAAATTAGATAGCAATTATCCAAAAAAAAAAACAACAAAAAAACCCCCCACAAGTTACAAATTTCTATTTAGCTTATGTTTTTACTTAAAAATTAAAGTTTTTCCCTCAAGTTTTTTTTGTGGGGTTATTTTTTAAAATAATACCCCATTTATTTGCCCCCAAAATTTAATGCTGGGGAAATTTGTTTGCATTTTTGTCACTTTTAAAAGGGTTACCCCGCCCCGGGAAAAATTGATGGTTTTTATCGTTTAGAAAAAGATGTCTTTTTCCGACAGGTGTGGGTCCTACCTCTGGGACCCAAACCTTTCTCGGAAGTGAGCCGCAAAACTTCTCAGCATTGAATGGAAGGTGGTCAGGTCTTTACTATTGACATTAATATGAGTTCTGAGTACAGCTCAGCGTACCACATGGCTATACTTGAAACCCCAAATTGTTTTCCCCCACCTCTTAAATTCAAAAAGAGGGGTATCGGGGCTGGGTTCAAGAGATAACGCGGGGCCCCAGAGGTAAGGACCAGAAAACCCCTTTCGGGACACTGTTGGCATATCCTGTCGATATCTATATCTATCATAGGAATACCTCTTAAAGCAACACCTCCTCTTTTGAACCCCCATCCCTTTAAAAGTCAAAAGGGGCCACATGTAGGGAAAACTTAAGGTCAAAAACTCACTTTTTTGCCCATTCAGAGAAACCCCTCCTTTTTTCCCGAGAAATAAGAAATAAAAAGGGGGCTCAAATTGGCTCCTTTAAAAAAAACAAAGTACATTTTAGATTTAAAAGGAGTTGTCTCATTAAAAGCTTTCGGGCCTCTAAGTCAGTGACCCTAGCAGTTGAATTCAGGGGGGGGGCCTTTTTTGGTCTGCCTTTTGCTCCCTCCCCCCCCCCCCCCCTCAGCACCCCAGAAAGTTTCCCCCTTAACTTTAACAAAAAAGGGGTGGGTGGAGGGGGGGGGGGGCGGGGGGGGGGGGGTTTTGCTCCCAGATTTAAAACCCTGTGTGTCCCTTTGCCTAGGTCTGCTGCAGCTATGCTGCTCGCCCCACAGTCAGGAGGGGGTTTTATCTATGGGGTGTGGACCCCAGAGCGGGGGATGAAGTGTTCCATCCCCCTTTGCTTAGCATACAAATTGCACATTAAGCAACAAACAGGCCCCTGTCAGAAACTGACACAGGGCAGGGGGGAAGTTTTTACATACTCAGGATGGGTCTAGTACCCCCATAGCATAAAAGCATTAAAATTTTCCCCCCTGTTCTGTATGTATTAGTATAGTTACAGCTCACAAAAAAATTAATGATTATAGTAAACCCCCAAGGGTTTCATTTGCTGTCACTTCTTTTGTGTAGAGGGAAAGGGGGGGAAAGCAGGCACCCATGGGGTTTAAAATCCGGGGCAGCATGGAAACAGAACCCGGGAGCCTTTCCCCCCTCCCCCCTTTCAAAGATTCTGGCAAAAGGGGGCTTGCTGCCCCAGGCCCTGTATTCGGGAAGGTAAATGAGTCATACAGGCCCTGACAGCCAGTGGGGATAAGGATAAAAACGGGGTCGGGCTGCTATGAGATTTTAAAAAATGATGTTTTAACTACTAACGGGGTTTTACTCAAAATCAGTAGGACTTTGTAATGAACATAATTCCCAAAGCTGCGTTTTTTTTTAAAGATTTTTTAAATTTAAAACCCCCAAACATTTTTTGTAGCGGGAAACCCCCTTTTTAAGGGCCCTTTTTCTTACATGTGGCCAAAGAGTTTTTTTTAAAACCATTGGTGGTCTTAAATTTTGGGATACCCCATGGGTTTTAAAAATTTTTCACAAAGGTACCCAAAAAGTATTTGGGGGCAGAGCCAATAAAACAGAAAAGGGCAAAACGCTCTTTTTTTATTTTATTTGTTTCAAATTTAAAGGTTTCCCTTTACACCTTCTGGTTTTGGCCCAAACAAAAAGTATTGAAGAATGGCACAAAGTGTATGCTGGTGGGAAAATTTAAAGAAAAACTTTGGCCCCAAATGAGCCCAACTTTTTGACCCATTTTTTTCCAAAGGGCCCGCTTTTTTGGTTCTTTGCCCGGTTATCAAAACATGGTGTAAATTTACCCCCCCTTATCCGGGTTTGGGGGGGGAAAAAATTCCCCCCTTTTTTTCGGGGGGGAAATGAGAGAAAAAAAGTGCCTAAAATAAATAATAAATGTGTCTAAAACTGAATGTGCTGAAATGCTCCCAAAAGTCGGGAAAGATTTACGCAAACCCAATACAAAAAATTTTTCCCCATGGTTTTTTTTGTTTAATAAGCAATTTTATTTAGTTAGCCCTATGTAATTATTCCCATCCATTGCTTTCAAAATGCCCTTTTAAATTTCCCCAAAACAGGTTTTTATCAGGGCCCGGGTGGCTGAAAGGGTTTGCGTTTTAAACAGACAAACAGAGATTGATAGGATGGAGGATTTGGATGTCCGACTGTGTAGAACTTGTGTGCAAAACTTCTCTACAAAGAAAAGGTTAAACAAAATTCTATATAACCATTTAGTTTGAATCAGATGTATTGTATCACATTGTTAGGATAAACTTTCCCATATTTTGTCTATTACTTTAAAAATTTTGCAATAAATTTTTTGGATTGCAGTTGTAAACATTAGCTGAAGAGTTCAGAAAATCTTTTGATTTTTATGGTGAAAACAGAACTGCATACAGAGATGGACATTTGGGCAGAAAACAAAAGATCCAATTACAAATTAAAAAAAAGGGCGGGGGGTACGGGCGATTAAAAATCAGTTGTGTGGGCTGAAGCATCACTTTCATTATGGTTTCCATATCTTGTGCATCCCCAAAAAAAGTTGGAAAATCATTTTGAAAAGTTTTTTTATCCCATACAAATTTTATTAAAACTATTTCCCCAGAGCCACAATTTTTTTTAAGCATTTTTTCTTTTAATTTTTGGAAAGATTATGGCCTACGTTAATGAAAAAAGTGGGAAATTGTGGAACAGAAAATTTGGAAAAGGTATAAAACCTTCGAAAAAAATGTACTGGGAAAGGGGGAAAAGATGACCTAAAAAAAAAAAAGGTATGTCCAGTATTTTGCACTCAAAAAATTTGGGCGGGGCTTTTTTGCAGGCTTTATGCATAATTTCAGGCGTTACATGGGGGGGCAACAGTGGCACCGAAGGGGGTTGTGGAAGTCCAAGTTGCCTTTATAGCACCCCTTTAGCCAGGAGCATTTTTTGGGTTTTGATGTTTCTCATCTTACTCTTAACAATATCTCATAGATTCTCTACAGGGATTAGGTAAGAAGAGTTTGGTGGCCAACTAAGACGTTTTATACCCCTGGGGTTTTTAAAAAAAAGGTTTGGTATTTTGGCCTGTGGGGGAGGGGGCCAGGTTTCCTTCTGTTCCTTGCCATTTTTTGGAAAAAATGAATGGTTTTACTGCTACTTTCCCGGGGTTTTTTAAAAGGGACAGGCAAACCCCAGGGCCCAAAGGGAGCGTCCAAAAAGGGGAAATTTTGGGAAACCCTTTTTTTCATTTATAAAAAATGGGCCCCGGGCCAAAAAAAAATTTTTACAAAACCCCCGTAACACCCTCTCATTTCCCCCTGTATAAAGGGAATTGCTTTATCAGTTCCGTTTTTTAAAAAAAAAGAAGGCTGGTGAGAAAACAGTATTTAAAAAAGCTAGCCTGAAAATTTTCCCCATTAAACTAAAATGTAAATTTACCCGTTTGGGGGGTAAAAGACTACAGGTTTTTACTAAGTGTGATCAAAAAAACTTGGGACCCTTTCCTTTAAACTTGGTTTCAGTTTAAAGGGGGTTTTTCCCCTCTCAGACATTTAAAGCATATTCTATTTTGTCCCCTATCTTAAAAACGTTGGGCCCCGGAAAAATTTCCCCCTTCAGAACCAAAAAAAGTGAAACAAGTTTTTTCGACTCACTTATCTTTCATGCTAATAGGAGTTCCAAGTAAAGCCCAGGGGCAACTTAAACCTATTATTGGGAGAAATAAGCCCACAAAAAAAAAAGGGCAACAATATTGGGAAACCATAAGGGGAAATAACAACATTTTAACCCAACAGCCTTATGGGAAAAAACAATTTAAAAACCTTTATTACACCAAATTTAAAATAAAACAGTAAAAAGGTGGAAAAAAATTTAAAAAACCCAACAAAAAAATAAAATATACACCCAAAAACCCCCCCCCAAAAAAAAGGGGTAATAATCTCCCCCATTTTTATAAAATAAATTTTAAACTTTGGAAAAAAAAGAAAAAAACATTTAGGCAAAAAAGTTAAAAAAATATTATAAAAAGCTAAGCGTTTTAAAAACAACTTAGCCAAACCAAAGCCACCCCGGTGTGGAGAGGAGAAAAAACCCGAAAAGGCCCCAAATGGGAATCTTTTGTAAATTTTTTTGCCCAAATTTTATTTTTTTCCCGTTTATTTACTATAGATGGTGGAGAGTTTGTAAACCCTTTTTTTGGTTTGGGGGGTTTGTATAATTTTATTTTTTTTGGTTAGGTTTTTTTTTTTTCACTGTTAAATTTTTTTTTATTTTTTGGGTTGTAATAAAAATTTAATAGTTTTTCCATTAAAGGTGTTGTTTTGGGATTTATTTTTTTTTTTCTATATTTTGGTAGGCCATTTAAAAATCAGAGAAGGACAACCCCATTAGGGGTTTTTTTGGGGACTTTTCAAATGTCAAACGATTGTGAATAGAAGAATTTTGAGTCTAACATGAGGAGCATTTTCCAACTCCATTTTATTAGGAATTTATTTATCAAAAATGGGATGAGATAAAAAAAAAAAATAGGAATATATACTTCTGGTTTCAGCTTTTTAAAGGGGTTGGGACACAAAAAACCCGTGGTTTTCACAAAGCTTTTGTCAAAAGGGGGGGCTCGTTTCTAATCTATTTTTTATTCCCTTTAAAACTTAAGAGGAAAACCCTTTAAAAAGAGTGAGACCACTTCCGTGCCCCTTGAAAATGTGGGGATTAAAAAGTCATACAGTTTTATAAAGGGGGGATTTTGGGGGGCAGGTCTGAAGGGGCACCAGGCCCGAATGTGTTTTCTTTTTTTCAGCAACCCAGATGCCACTTGGCGTTTTTTTCGGGTAAGGAAGATTGAGGGGGTTACTAGACTGGGCTTTGAGGTGGGAAATTTCCCCTTTAAAAAAGTCGAAAAATCCCCTCAGCAAATCCCTTTTACATGGTGGGTGCAAAGCTGTGTGCATGTGCGGGGGTTTTGCACTCAGTTTTTTTCCCTTTGGGAATCTGGGAAATTTATTTAGGAAAATCCTAGACAAAAACAAAATATTAAAGACCAATAAAATGGAATCAAAAAAATTTAAGGGGATAAAACAGCACACCAAAATCCCCCAAAATTTTTCAAAAAGGGATCTTTCCCTGAGCCCGCTGAAAGCATCTTTTGTTTTAATTCTGTTTGGGAAAGATCTTATCCCCTTTGTTTGCTTACATGTCGACAGTCAGGTACACAGCCTGTCTGGCAGTTACTAGTTTAATCAATTCACGCTAATGACAAACAAATGGCAATTTCTTAGTGTTTTGGGAAAAAACGTAAAATTAGTGAGGTGGGCAAAGAGGTAAACCCTGTGCTGGGAACCCCATGGCCCCCGGGGAAAATTTAATTTTTAAAGTGTTTGCTGGATGCAGGCTATTTCGGGTCCCCAAATCCCGTCCAAAAAGCTTGGTAAAAAATTCCCGGCCCCCGTGATCCAAAGAGTGTGCTCTTTTCCTCAAACCCCTCATCTTAATACAATAGGCCCAAATTTTACTAAATTTTCAAACTGTCAGCTGGCATGTTTTTTTTCACTGATACCGAAAAAAAACCCTTTTGTTATACCGGGTTGGGTTTGGGAAAAGTAGGGCACTTCCCATTGAAAAATGTTCTTATGGGATTTGAAATTTTTTCCCAAAAAAAAAAAATTTTAAAAAAAAGGGAAAAACGAAAAACCCCACGAAAATTATGCTGGGTTTGGAAATTCCCCCTAAGGGGTTTTTTAAAGCAGATTTCGCAAAAAATGGGAAAAAAGGGTTTAAAAAAATTTAATTTTCTGATTTTGTTTTAGATTTGCTGCGGCTTTTCCACTTTAAGGGAAATTTGAAAAAAAATTTGGGAACAAAAGTGTATAATTTAATTTAATTTTTATATATAAATTATTTTTTTTTTTTTTTAATATTTAT